>CM076582.1:238723594-238994821 GCA_034641835.2 Pinus albicaulis | reverse complement strand
CAACCTTGTAGGCTGTGGGAATCTAGGTGTAGCAACACTGTTCACCATTATCGTTTGTCTTCCTACTTGTGTCCACCATAGCGAACACCCCAAATTCAAGTCCAAAACCATCATGATAAAACACCAACAAAACATCCACTTTCTACAGCCTTCTCCAACCTTCCCAACCTAACAAAAAAATCATAATTTTGTTTCAGTGGAATGGATGTTCTCTACGATTCGGGTTCATAGAAACAAATTTTTCAATTAGTAAGTTTTTGTTTTGTGTTTCAAATAATTTGGTAGGCACTGAATTTATTTTTACATTAAAAACACATCTACAGTTTCATGAAAATTCCCAGCACGTAATTCAAAAAAAGTTTTAAAATACAAAAATTCCTTAGAAAAATGATAAGGGTAGTTATAAACAGCGCAGTGGTTCACACCAGAATCTATTAATGGGCCTTTGTCAACTTTTATCCCACCCTTCCCTTCAACTAGCTACTGGACATCCTTTGGTGATGCCATATGGAATAAATAATTGCAGGCCTAGTATATACATTTGTACATTTAAGGAAGTTTAGTAATCCCTCATTACCTCTGAAAGCAACTAGTTCCCAGTTGCTGCAGCGTTAGAAATATCCTACACCGCCTCCTAAAATTCCCTTCAGACCACCAGTTGTCTCCCCCATGCTCATACTTGCTGCAGCATCGGAAAAACTTACACCGCCTCCTAAAATTCCCTTCAGACCACCAGCTGTCTCCCCCATGCTCATACTTCCCGCCATAAAGAAAAAGAGGAAGAGATAGATCTCACAGACGCTGCAGCCATTGGGATCCTCACCTCTCACGACAGTATATGATGAGTTCCTTCATAAGGCACCTAACCATATTGGGGATTTGGTTGATGATGATACACAAATGTTGGAGTATCTGCAACCGCCTTCTCTTCTTTGGCAGGGCCCACAGGATCTGCTCAGCAACTATGTGAATCCGAGTTTCATCAATTTCTTTTCTAGAACCACAGGGTCTGCTTCTCCAATCACAGTTATATCCCTCTTCTCCATATCAACTGCAACAGACTCTAAGCTTGCAATCAAATATCATATCACTACTCAAAAGCCAATTTATTGTAACCAGAATTGCAATGGATAAATATTGGATTGATAGTTACCTTCAACAGCTTCAACAACTCTCATGGCCCTTCGCTTGATTTTCTTGTCCTCGATAGCCACTTTCAACACCATTTTCTGCAAATATAACACATCATGGCCCTTCGCTTTCTTTTCTCGTCCTCGATCACCGCTTTCAGCGCCATTTTCTGCAAATATAACACATGCAGGGCCATCATCTTCAGTGAGTCGTTTCGATAATTCATGATTGCAGAATTTCTAAATCGATGATTCTGATTGAACAGAGTTAGAGTAGTGACATAACTTCATTTTTGACATCCTTCGAAAACCAGCAGTGATATGTGTAGAATGGAAGCAGAAATTAATCGAATGGCACTGGGAGCCTTCCGGTTAATGAATGGCACTGCGACTCTCCTATTATAGTGATGCATTTTATTTAATGGAAATGGGTCAGGAAATGGCCTGTCAATACATCCACCTTTGCACTGACCCCTACATGAATCTTAGCCTCACTGCTCACAGCACAAAGATCTCCCCGTGACAGACGAATAAAAATCGTTAGCCTGAACCAATTTCAAATTTTAAAATTTCAATAGGCGGCTTTTCAAATTTTAAAATTTCAATAGAGCAGGTTTTCAAATTCAAATTTGACAATTTAAATGCCAATGCATACAGTGTATTGTAGCGTATATCGTATATGCGGTGGCAACTAGGCGGAGGCAGAGCCACAACATGCGCACCGGCCGTAATCCATGTATGGTCATGTATATATGAATGCCTGCATGAATCATTTCCTTCGCAAGATGGTATTGTAATGGGTACTGTCACGGTCAGGTACTGTTAAGGTAATAAATAGTCTATAGCTTTGGGAAAATTAGCTGCCATCGGATGTGAGGTCCCCGGACGGGCAGAAAATGTTTTCCAGTGGGCAGCATGTATGGGCTAAAACGTTGCCTAGGTAGACTACTCCTTTATGTTTTCATCTAATAATTACAGCGAAGATGTTTTATTGCGGGGTTTATGTTTCGGATACTGTTCAGATTCTGACACTGTTCAAATTCGTCGTCCCTCACAGAATCTGAAAAGTGTTCAAACTCTCACTAGCTCCTCGGTTCCCTTAATACTAGTATGAGCTCTTGTTGATCACTCACCCAAACACCGCTACGTTCCCGTTCCACCCACATACGGCGATAACCTTAACCTCCAAAGCCCGTATCCATATTTGCTATCAACAGTGTCCCTCCTTTTCTACGCATTGGGTAAGGAGGAGTCTTTTGTTCGACGAAACAGAGCGTGATGGGATAGCTCCAGGATTGCCTCCTCCAGCGACCCCCGCGACTTTTCGGGTAGGAGGTGGACCCCGCGCCCTTGCCTCCACCACCTCCCCCTCTGCTCCGCCAACCCATGCTTAAAATTTAAATTTGTCCGCCTTCATCGTATTGCCGCCTAAACCGAAATTCATTATGAACATCCATAACAATAGCAGATTTCAGATTTGTCTTTAGTGCGACTTTTTGGAGTTTCAAGTGCCGGAATCCGATGAAAAAAATTGAGGTAAAATCTTGGTTTTTGTTATTTAAACTGGTTTTTGACTTTATATATGGATTCAGCACCCTCGAAAACCCCTAGGCCACTTCTATTGTGCAAGATTAACTTTCAAACTTCTCTTTTGAATGAATTCCTGCCAGATATTAGAGAAATTACACCGGAAAAAACCACCATAAAACACTTCAAAAAGTCGCAGTGAAGACTACTCGACAGATTTCTCAACGAACATCATTACAAACATCATTACGATTTCTGAGCTTGAGTTACCTAGAATTAACTCAATGGCTAAATAAATGGGAATGGTTTTACAAACGTTAGGATGTAAATCATGTTTCCTTTGAATATCGGAACTTATTTCTTGGAAAACTTCTCAATGAATTTATGTGAGGTATCAGCGAATTCAAATTGATTCAACAGTGCAGAGAAAATGATGCACATCATATTTTAACTCTTTCATTGCTGACTCAAACACCATTAAATGATTACAACATTCTTAACTTGAGGCATTGATGAGTCTCTCTTTTTTCTGTTAGAAGATATCTCCAAAGGCATCTATGAAAATGCCAATAACAACGTTTCAACTGCAACAATATATTAGTATGACATCCTTGACATTGGACATGGCAGAGACACTTTTTTCCTGTAAAAATATAATATTTGTGTGTTTTATCATCTTTTGAGACACTGTCAAGAAACTGAGTTATACGAACCAGTTCAATGTTGATTCCCACAATAAACACAATCATCCTATAATGAATCGATGCCTCTTATGACCATTGAAATGTTAAAACAATGTTACAATCTATTGCAAGACCAAATTTTAGTCCTTTCTTGAACATATAAGATTTCCAGATTATGTTTTATGATGGTTTCTCCAATAAGATTGAGTGAAAACTCAAATTATATTTGAAATCAACTAGCCTTCTAATTTGTTTTGTTTTCACCGTTTTTGTGCAAACACACAGGAACATTCAAAGAACATCTAAGATCAACTATCTTCTAGCAACAGGACATCACATACATTTATTTGGAAAATATTATACCTTAAAGCAAGGTGTAATCTTTTTTAGTTAGATCATCAATTTCTAACGGATTAACTTCATTCAAATTTATCATATTTTCTACTATCAATATACGAAATGAATGTGATCATCTCTCATATTTTCTACCATCAATATATGAAATGATTGTGTACATCTCTTTTTGGTGTGTTATAATTACTCCGATAAATTGGTGCGCAGTTATATTGAAATCTTAATAAGAAGGAATATTTTTTAAGAATATAAAAACAAAAAGAGTAAAAATGAAGTGTTCCACCCGACACTGGGCCTCCTACCTGATGGTGTTTGATCTCTGTGTATGCTTGGGCCCAGGGCCATTTGTTGATGACTCATGGACTTATGTTATTTTGTTATTACTTTGTCTATCAACTTAAGACTTATGGGTGTTTCGGTAATTAACCAGAGCAATTTTAGGCTCTGCTAGTGCTTGGGGAGGATGCTTTTATAGCCTGGACTTATTTTTTAGGTATAAAAGCCTTGTAAATATTGCTTTATTGTAAGACTTATGGATGTTTCGGTAATTAACTAGAGCAATTTTAGGTTCTGCTAGTGCTTGGGGAGGATGCTTTTGTAGCCTGGACTTATTTTTTAGGTATAAAAGCCTTTTAAATATTGCTTTATTGATAGTTAAGGTACTCTATTATCAAGATGTATATATCTGTCTGAGAGAATTGCAAACGAATAGCAAATGCAAGTGACTACCTCCATCTCAGCCTAGGTTCAACACATTTCCCAGAATTTAAAATTAATCCAAGTAACAAGGAGTAATCATTTTTACCGTGTATCTAGGTTCCAAAGCCCATGGGGCCTCAATGTACAAGCTTACACTTCTTGTAAATATTGCTTTATTAATAGTTAAAGGAAGCTGCTGTCAAATTGTATACGTGTGTATGTGAGAATTGCAAATGAATAGCAAATGCAAGTGACTACCTCCATCACAGCATAGGTTCAACACATTTCACTGAATTTAAGATTAATCCAACCAGCAAGGAGGAATCATTTTTACCATGTATCTAGGTTCCAAATCCCATGGGGCCTCAGTGTAGAAGCTTACAATTATATTGTCTGACGAGAAAATGAACTTGAAAATGAGAAAAACCCACACTCATACCATAACAAACAGGGCATAAATGCCACTAGAATTTAAAATTAGTCCAAGCATAAAGGAGGAATCATTTTTACCATGCATCCAGGTTCCAAATCCCATGGAGTCCCCTGGCACAAGCTAACATCATAATGCACTTGAAAATGCAAAAATCAGGGTAACATCATAATAGACAAGGCACAAAAACCACCAAAATAGCTATAAATATTATACATGCGAGAAAGCATGCATACCCATTGAGGATTGTTGGCTTCTAAGCTATGTACATCACCTAATTCCACTGCAAATCACTAACACTATCTCATGCTTTGCACATTTAGAAGGATAATCCCTGCTATAACTAATTTACAAAATCAAATAAAGCCAAGCATCATGTAGATATCTGTTGAAGCATATTTAATCTACTTTGTTTTAAAATGGCGAAGCTTGGGGATCAAACATAATTCCATGCTTATTAGTCTCTCAATTTAACATACTTGGGATATGTGTTATTATTTGTATCAGTGTGAGGTTATATTCTTGACTCTACATTGCTAGTCGTGTTGCATCTTGATGAACATTCTGGAAGCTACCATGAGACACAGTCCCAAATTCCTATATTTCGTCAATGCTCTGTGTATTTGCATGGTGAATGTAACGTGGGTTGCTCTATTTGTTTTCACTATGATTATGTCATGTACTAGCTATACATGTAAATTCCTAAGCATGATATAATTTAGTTTGGACTCCTTGAATACTTCATTTGGGATGCATATTGATTTCTATGCATATTCATGTGAGTTGATATTGTGAAATTATACCTACAATAGTGTATAACTAAACTATTTGAAAAAGTCATCACTATAAACTTCAATACAATCCCACCTGTTTTAAGATTTCACAAATTAGGTCAAAATTCAAAGCCATGATCCTTGAAATTCTGGAGAATTCAATCAAAACCCCAACTTAAAGGCACATCCAAGCCTAACATTCAACTTTAGATGTTTCTTCCAGGGCGGTTAGTTTGGTCAAAGCACTGCCCTCCCGACAGTAATACATAGTCAACGGTGTGACCGTTTACAGCGCCGCATTACCGTGTTAGTTTTTATATTTTATCGGTGCGCGTTTTCTCAGTACCAAACCAAAACACGGTGCGGTTTCCGTTAACACCGTTCGTATTGCGGTCTGTAAATTTACAGGAAACACCACAAACAGTGCAAGCCAAACAACTCGAACGCACCACGCAAATATATATATATATATATATATATATATATATATATATATATATATATATATATATATATATATATATATATATATATATATATATATATATATACGGTTAATTTTAAGTTAATATCAAATTTTAATCCATTAAAAGGTTTAGTTATTAAAAAACAAGTAGATTACCTATGCATTTATGCGTCGAGGAAGCATCTTTGCTTTGAAATTGAAAAAAACAAATTTGTCCAACGTTTTCGAAAATTTGAACTTCACACAATGTCCAATGGACGACAGCAATGCGGACAATGGGAGCACCGATGATAGGGTGCCTCACAAAAGACAAACTCACATCGGTGCTTGAGAGGTCTAAAGCATTGAACAAGTAAAAATGAGGTTTTTACAACTGATAATTTTTTTTAAATTAACCCTTTTTCAGTGCGCTTGATTTTGAGACGCACCGAGTGATTTTATCAATGGCGCACCGCACATCGTTACGGTGCGCTGGATTACAGAGACGCATCGGGCCGGTTTGTACATAAAGCACTGGTGCACTAGAGTATTTGGACGCACCAAGAGAGTTTGTACGAAGAACACAGTGTCTTGGTGTGCCAATTGATAGTACACACCAGTGCGTTTTATGCGTTATATGATGAGAAATGCACCGCAAAAAAAAAAATCCACAAAAACCTCTCCCTGCCAACCTCCTCTAGTGACCCCCGCTACAAACAAATATCTGCGCTATTTTTATTAGAGCTTCCTCAAAAATATCCGCTAGAGGGTATTTTCTTTGTAGTGTAAAGATCTACAAATAAGTGAGCAATTTACATAGAGGGAAAACATATTGGCAAATCTGAAAAGTTAATTTGCAAGTAAGTTAAATTTTCTCGGATCAACATAGTGCCAACTATAGCAACCCTAGCTAACCCAAATATAAGCATGAATCACTATATTGGGGGGATTATTCCTAAGAAATCTCATAGGGTGAATCAATCTTAATTGCCCATAAATTCTATAAATTCAGCGTCATCTATTTCAATATTAGGGATATCAAAATCACGCTCAAAAGTATTACGTTGTACATTTTTAAATTCTATAAATTCAACTTGATCTATTTCAATATTAGGGATATCAAGATCACACTCAAAAGTATTACGTTGTACATTTTTAGCATGAAATCATTTATTGTTTCTTACAACATTTGCTCCTCTAGACTTTAGCTTAATGTAGAAAAGATAACATTTGCTTCTCTAGACTTTAGCTTAATGTAGAAAAGATAGAGATCTACCCATGCTTAAGGTAGCCATATTTAAATATGTCTTCATTATTTTATGAGAGCTAGTTTAATAGTTAGGATTTGAGTTATATTTAATTGATCCTATGATTGGTCTATCAAAGAAGTTGATGTAAATGTGATATTTTCATATATTAAGCTATACTGGTTTGTGCTTCAACATTATAAAAAATTACCTTTAAACACTCTTTTTTTTAATTTATTATTCTTCCTCCCAAAATCTTGTCTTATTTCATACACTAAACCTTTATTTTTAAAACATAATAACTATTTTTTATCAATTATAGTAGATTTTATATAAATAAAATTTCAATAACATAAATAGTTGCAATTTTCAAAAATGATATTTATAAAATAAAATTGATTTAAAACTAATTTATTTAAAATCAATTTATTTTTATTTTTTAATAATATGTATTCTAAATAAAATATATTATAATATATATTAATTTATTATATTCTAAATATTGTGTGGACAAGCTATCTTCCTTTTCACGTAGGAACTTCAGCATGAAGGGCAATTAACTAGGCTGTCCACGTAATAGTATTATTATTTCTATATAAATTTTCTGTTTTCTTTTGTTCTGTGCATTCTGCTAATGTTAGCAAGTAAATTTTTTTATCAGAAGGGAACAGCCAACCTACCTAGAAGAGTGCCAATGTACAAGGATAAGAGACGGCTCATGTTATTAATAATTATTAAGATTATAATGGCTCAATGATATTAATAATTATTTGTACTCCATACGAGAATAAAAATTGAAAGAACCATAAAAGTGAAATCCTTCACAAGCGTGTTACCGAAGCACAATATTGATGATATTAGTTGGTAATAGCAGTGTTATGCAAGTATTGCCATTGTATTGTCTTTTTGTGAGGGGACTTTTACAACCTATTTAATGGTAAACATCACAGAATTTATCACCATTAATAAATATTCTCCATACAAGAATATAAATAAATGGATAGAATCATAAAAATGAAATCCTTCGCAAGCGTGTTACCGAGGCAAAAGATCAATGATATTAGTTGTTAATAGCAGGCTTATGCGTTAAGTATTGCCATTGTTTGTCTTTATTGTCTTTTGTGAGGGGACTTTTACAATCTATTTAATGTTAAAAATTAAAGAATTTATTACCATTAATAATTATTCTCCATACAAGAATAAAAATAAATTTATGGAATCATAAAAATGAAATACTTCACAAGCGTGTTACCGAGGCAAAATATCAATGATATTAGTTGGTAATAGCATGTTATGAACACTATTTTAACGTGATGAACATTAAAATATCGATCTTTTATTCATATTACTATATATATAAATACTTTGTTGTCCTATAATGGAGGTTAAAATATGTTTTCTTTCATTAATATTAATATACATTTAGATACTTCTGAAAGTAAATGCAAAACAATTTCAGAGCAAATTACGTTGAACATGCAATTTAAACCAACCCTAAACCACCAGAAACACAATTCACACAGACTATGAAATTTATACCAAACCTAAACCACTAGCAGCGCAATCCACACAGACAAAGATTTGACACCCGACATAATGTACATTCCTTTATTTTGATTCAATCTGACTCTTTTAAGCACCAGCTAGAGTTCTAAGTAAAGACACTCCTTTAATTTGATTCAGTCCGACCCTTTTAAGTACAAATTATGAAGAAAATTAATTCTTAGTAGTGAAAAAAATAATTTTTCCTATTCACATTTAACTATACCTCGCTACAGGTGTGAATATACACTAGTGAATTTTAGACTTAACCTCATTTTCAGGTGTTTGAGAATACCTTCAAAGAAATAAGTGTGAGAAAACGGACAAAATGGCAACATTATTTAGCTTGTGGAAAAAAATTGAATTAAAAAAGAACGCCATCTCCAGATATCAACACAAATCGCAGAGTGAGTCATATAGCAAACCAAAATAGAGCGCAAATATACGCTTGAAACTTTCACTTCCCCATATATATTAAAATCCTCGTAAAATCCTTAATGCACATATAAAAATGAACATGAAAACAAAGCATACATTTAATGGAAAGGAAGTTCTTTCAAACATATTCAAGTCCACAAAAGGCTCCACGTACACCGTTCAAAACCGCTCCAGATTTCTTCTTCACGGAGATCTACAGCAAAAAAAATAAAATAAACAATAGTCGTTACTCTAATGATAAAAATCTAAATCTTCTTAAAGATCAGCATGCTCAAGAAACGATGGCATCCGGGTTCAAAATAGCACGAACTTTCCGACAAGACATTTTCCTGCGAAAGGCGCCAAAATATACAGTTCTAAAGGGTTCAAATGCTCAGGAAAAAACCATCTGCACCGTAAGAATGCAAAATCTTGAACCTCTCGTGGCTCAAACTTGCAAAAACCACAAAAACGCGCTTCCAGCAACGAAAAATGCGATCTCGGCACCTCATCGTCCTTAAAAAAAAATTTACAGGCCACAATAACACAGACTGATACCTCTAAAGCTATATTAATACAAAAGAAAAGAAAAGAAAGCCAGAAGCGCCTTACCCTATTCTTCATGGGCGACGTAGTAGCCAAAACGTCGCCGCGCGGTCGCTCCTTATCTTTAACACGAAAGCATCCGAAAAAGCACCCGGACAGGGTAGCCAAACCCTTGCCTCGTGGTCGCTCAACAAGCACGCCTCCAAAACTGCAACCCGAAATCGCAGCTTTCAAAACGTTGATGCTCGGTTGCTCATCTTTAACACGCAAGCATCCGAAAAGCCACCCCATTTTTCCTCTAACCGGATTAATCTAACAGGCTGTTTCATCATACAGCTATACCTCAGGGCTTGATTCCCTCGAGTGAGCTCCTGATCAGAAATCTGCTTCTTGTTCTTGTCATGAGCATTTCCACATTGGCCTGAGTATATTATCACATCTCCGTTGTCAATGTTGTCTTCATAACCTCCAGAAAGGACAATGTTGGTAGCCAGTGGCACCACATGGCCTGTTTCTTCAGGCTTCAGATAATATATACCCGACTGAAGAGGTCTGTGCAAACCTATATTGCTCAGTAGCCTTCGAGACTGGAACACATCTCCTACGTCTACTCCAGGAACAGATCCTACATGCTTCTTGCAAAGATTGTGCCAAAGAGGTTTCAACCTATCTGATGCCTCCTGGAATACCTTTTTGGTTTTTGGATCATCCTCTGGTTCCATAGTTTCTTGTTTCTGTAACAGTCTCTGGACTAAAGCATGAAATTTTGACAGCCCTAACCTTCTTTACTGGGCCTCCAGTCCTTTGGCTCATTTCTTCTTTTTCGCTTGCGCGGTATATTCTCAGCTAAACTAGAGTCTGCGTCTTTGGTCTCTTGAAAGTCAGGGTCCAATTCTCTGGTCTCTTGAAATTCAGGGTCCAATTCTTTGGCACTGACCGCACCGACATGAGTAGGGATGCACGCTAATGGTTTGTTTGGTATCTGATTCACCTGTTCTCTCTGATAGTCCATATATCCATGTTTCCTCTTTCTTGCAATCCCGGCGCCCTCGGCTCCACTTTTAAGAACAGAGCATCCAGCAGGAAATTCAAACGAAATGGGCTTAGCATCATATACCCGCACATTAACCATTGAAGTAAGATGTGTGGATCTCAGGGGTTCTTTGCGAGGTTTTTGTGTCCACTCTGTTAGCTGAGCCATGGCCTGAGAAGAGCTCGAAGAAAATCTCAGCAAAAGTTCTCCCACGATATATTCAAAGTTGAATGGAGAATTCTGCGCGCCAATATAAAATTCAAAATTTGAAACAGAATAGTATTAATGGTGACTTGACAATGCTGTTGTAGCCAAATCCGCCACGAAGAATTAACTGGTCACCGCGTTCTAGGTCTGACAGCGTGGTCATGAAGGGTGAGCCTTGAGGATCGATGGATCGATGCCATGTCCATGCCCATGCTATGCCCAGTAGTACTCTAAGAGAGCATTAATGGGCGTAAAATATTGGCTGCCGTTCCTCCATCATGAAGGAGTGCTTATTGTACCTGCCTCGGCAGGTATTACGCATTGGGTTTTTTTTTATGTTGACATTAATTTGGCTATTTGCAAAAAAAATTGATAATTTTCCATAGTTAAACATTGAAATTTTTTATTGTTTATTTATTTAAATTATTTAAATTTATTTTTCAAAGTTCTTATTGGTCCATACTTTCAACATGTTATTGGAAAATGCTTTGTAAAATGTGCTAAAAAGTACAAAAGTACCATGCATTTTTCTCCAACGAATGCAATGATATAAATTTCATTACGAAAGCTTCGAGTAATATAGACCGGATTTTATCCACGTCACTGCATTGCCATCCTTGCTTCTAATTATGGCCATGGGTACATATACTACGGAGGAGAATTCACTAGACAAGGCCTGTTATGTTTCTTGCGCGGGACATGAGAAGCAGATATCTAGTGAACACCAGTTGGACGAACTCATAATTAGAAGTGCACTTGATTTTAACAAATCTGTTTCTTCCGACTCGCAGCTGGATAAGAACAGGAAGCAACACAACAGACGAAAGAAAAACAAGAAGAATTATTTACAGGCACAGAATGGAGATCAACGAGATTTACATGGACGATGATGATATGCTCAGAAGGGTTGCAAGTTTACAGAGGAGGGCCGTTATTGGTCGATGGATATTTCCAGACAACGCAGAGGTTGATACAAGCGCATGGATTAAAAAGCATTGGAGTCCCATTATCGGTTACGCGCCAAAGGTCAGTATACTGATTAATGGATGGTTTTCCTTCCATTTTATGGACCAGTCAGATGTATACAAGATTATTAGTAGGATGTGGGTCAGAGGGAGGAGTTATTTGCAATTGGTGCCGTGGTACCTGGGTTTCAACCCGGTAATGGAAGCTCCACGCAGCCGGATTGTCTGGGTAAAACTCCTGTGTCTGAGATGGAGCCCTGACTGTCCCTACCCTATGCCTGCACTCAGACCAGAATAAACACCACGTTGGACATATAGACCCACATCATTGTCGGCCATAAGAGAATAGCCCGGCCGTTGGTGGAGATCGATTTTGTGGAGGGTCTTCACCGGGATGCTCAGACCTACTATGGGGGGAAACAAGACACAGTAACGACGACTGGGATCCTTCAGATGCCTGATTTGTTATAAAACTGGCCACCTAAGGAACAATTGTCCTCTGCGGCTGCGCACTGGCAGATCGATGGGCACAACCGCGGGTGAAGATGGTAGCAGACATGATCATGTGGGGACTGGAGCTTCGGCTGACAACATACCAGGTATTCCACTCCCCTCTCACTCGGAGAATGATGCTTTCCTATCTGCAGATGATAATTATGAAATACGTGACCCTGCTTTGCTGGCTGACCCCCCAAATGTGGTTGATAACACGTATCATGCTGACCCTGTTTTACCATCTGCCGAGCCTACTCTTTCGCTCTCGCCACAAGGTATAACACACTCTCCGCCTATTAGAAATCCCGCTAGGGGGACCTCAGCTCCTAGCTCCTATCCTGGTCACCATATCATATCGGAACCCCCACCTTTTCAACCTATTCTATCCTCGGTTGCTGGTCCATCTGCTCCTCCCTTATCGCCTGAGCCACAGCCTTCCTTTTCTAATTCTTTCTCTGACCTTGAAGATGCTGTCAACCCTCCTGAATCACCCAGGAACTCGGTCGGATGTGACATCGACTCTATTCTCCGCAACCCTAATTTTGACCTCGCTGCTCTATCGGTTTTCGAAAGACCTCCTTCGGACCTTGAGGAAAATGCTCCTCAGCCCTCAAATGCAGGTATATCCATAAGGAAAAAGACCAAGAATAATAAGAGACAGATGAAGGGCAAATACAAATCCATTGCTCTTTTTGATGAGGGAGACGATAATCTCTCTGATGTCCCAATCTCGAAGGCAGAGGCAAATTGGGAGGGGTCACGGGCGCTTAGAGCAAGCTACCCGGGGAAGGGTTTCCAATGAACCACATATTATCTCTGAATATTCGGGGTATGGGTGATGGCCCCAAAACTCATTGCCTACGAGATCTGGTTATAGACAGTAAGTGTAGCATTTTTTTGGCACAGGAGACTCTCTGCTTACGGAAGAAGGCTCTCAAGATCTTTCTAAATTTCAGATTTGGATGGCATGCGGCGGCGACTGATTCAATGGGACACTCCGGTGGTTTAATTGCAATGTGGGATCCTGCCTGGTTCGCGTTCAAGGCATACAGTTTCTCGGGGGGTATTCTCCTCTCTGGTCACATGAGGGGTAGAATAGAGCCGATTAATATCATCAATCTTTACGCACCATATATGGGCAGGCAACTCTTCTGGGACAAGATGCGATTATCGGGCCTCTTTAGATTGCCGAACCTGGTATTACTGGGTGATCTCAATTTTACTATGCAAGCTGATGAAATATGGGGGGCTAGGGCCCGCTTGGATCCACTATCTAATTTTCTACATGCTATGTTACATGATTCTCATCTGATCGATGTCAGACCTTGCCCTCTATATCCCACATGGTCTAATAAAAGAAAGGGGGATAATTATATTGCAAAACGACTGGACAGAGCTTTGATAAGGGACAATCTGATTGACAAATGGGGGACTCCCAGATCCATGATTGTATTTTCTGAGATATCCGACCACATGGCCATAACCTTGTCATGGAATGACTGGAGTTTTCCTAAAGGCTGCCCATACAAGTTCAACCGGGTGTGGTTGGACGATAAGGACTATGTTGATCTCGTGAAAGCGACATGGGCAGAAGAAATAGACAGTGATATATCAACCCCTATTGACCGCTTTCATACGAGGCTTCAAAGGCTGAAAGTGGTCTCTAAGAAGTGGGAGGTTCAGAAAAAGGCCGGTCTCAAGGCAGAACTTGAAAATATAAAACATCAGATGGAAGAGATTTATAAAGGTTTTACTATTTCTGCTCCTGAGGAAGCGTCATACATTGTACTTGAGAAATTGGGGACGAGGAAGAAACAGATCCTGGAGATAGAAGAAACAACCTGGAAACTCAAGAGTAGGATTAAATGGATGAAGGAGGGTGATTATAATACCAAGTTCTTTCATAAATTTGCTACAGAAAGAAGGAACAAGAACGCTATATGGAGAATTAAGAAGGTTGATGGCACGTTTGCTATTACAACAGAGGACATACAAGGAGAAGCCTTTAATCACTTCTCAGTTTTTTACAAAAAGCAGATGCAGATCGATGGGGAAAATCAACAGTGGTTTTTAGATGGAGTTCCGAGAATTTTCGATACGGCATCGATAGAGATTCTGGAACAGGAAATAAAACAGAATGAAGTGCTAAAAGTGCTAAAGTCTTTTGCTCGTGATAGATGCCCGGGGCCGGATGGCTGGCCGGGAGAATTTTTCATATACTTCTTTGACATGTTAGGTGGTGAGCTAACGAAGGTGATTGAATTGATCAGAAAGAGGGGACGTATGCCAGCAAACTTTAATTCCACCTTTATTGCCCTGATTCCCAAGGTGGCTGATCCACAATCTTTCAATGAATTCAGGCCTATTGCTTTGTGCAATATTATGTATAAAATCACATCGAAGATCATATCAAATCGCATCAGGGCCATATTATCTGATCACATCTGCCTAGAACAATATGGTTTCCTACAAGGCCGCTCCATTCACGATGCGATCGCTATTGCACAGGAAGTTCTACATTCGGCACATACAGGGAAAAAGGAAACTTTGATTATGAAAGTGGATTTACACAAGGCGTATGACTCGGTTGATTGGTCATACATTAGGCTTCTACTTCTCAGAAGTGGCCTTCCTATTGGTGTCATCCGATGGATCATGACATGTATATCAACTGTTAGATACGCTGTCCTGGTTAATGGAGTCCCCACTCATTTTTTCGAAGCAGCTAGAGGACTCCGTCAGGGATGTGCCCTCTCCCCTCTTATTTTTATTCTGATTCTTGATGGTTTTAGTAGAAGATTACACATTGCAGAACAGCAGGGTCACATCAAGGGTTTTTCTTTCTCAGAATCTATTGCCACTCACCACTCACTCTTTGTTGATGACATGTTTCTCTTTGGATATCTTAATAGGGCTCATTGGGTATATATTCAATTGATATTGCTGAAATTTGAGTCTGCCACTGGACTGGGCATGAACAAAGGAAAATCTTTCCTACTCTTTGACAAGGGTGAAAGACAGGAGATATATTTTATTGCTGCTCTTTTGGAGGTCCAATGTCATCACATTTCTGAAGGTTTCACATACCTGGGGTGTTTTTTAAAACCCTGTGGATACAATAGCCGTGACTGGATGTGGCTGGTGGATCGTTTTAGATCATGGATCTTCAGATGGACCCACAAATGGCTTTCAATGGGAGGCAGACTTATACTTATTCAGGTTGTTTTATCACAACTCATGGTCTACTGGGGTCATCTCTATTACTTACCAGCCAAGATTATAAAGCTTATAAATGGGATCATCTCCCATTTCCTGTGGGGAGGCACAAATCAGGCTAAGAAGCTGCATCTCTGTCAGTTGAACATCATTTGCAGACCTACGGATTTTGATGGTTGCGGGATTCTCAACACCAGGACCTTTAACATTGCTCTCTTACTCAAATCATTCTGGCGTGCTCTTAATGGGGACAACATCTGGTGCGCTATCATTAGGAGTAAATACGTATCTGGGGATATTCTACATCAGTTTTTACACAGGGAGCTGATCACACCAACAAATGTGTCGGTCATATGGCGCGGTTTTATAAAGATCCTCCCCCATATATGTGATCGAGTTACATGGAGTTTCTGCGATGGAGGGAAGATACCCATAAGTTTCAAATCGATATCTAGTCTTTCCCCGGGATGTACTCTCTCCCCTAACCTATTACTTTCTTTATTACAGCGGGGTATTTTTCTCATATCACAGACCATATCCGAGTGGTATCATGATGTTCCGGTTTTTAAAAATGCTGGACAATTGGATTTTTCGGGTGATGATGCTGCGGAATGGGAGGCCATCACTACATCATTCAAAGCGGCGGGTTTCTGTAGAGCACCGGGAGGTGATAAAATCATTTGGTATGGCCCGATGAAGAATGAATCAATCATGGTTAAAGATGCTTACAGGTTTCTGGTCTACAAGGAGGCAAACGGATCCACTACAAAGATTTTCTCCCCCTATTGGAAGCGCAAAATCCCCACTAAGATCATACTATTAGGTTGGTTAGTTTGGAGAGATAAGATAAGTACGTGGGACAATTTATGCAGAAGGGGAATGATAGGACCAAATAGATGTCCTATATGCTGCACACAGGAGGAAAGCATTCACCATCTTTTCTTTTCCTGCCCGGTCATCTTACACATATGGAGGACTTTTCTCCCCCACTTATCCAACCCATACTGGACTCCTACGGATTTTATATCGAATGTCAGGATATGGGATAAGATCAATGGTAAGTACAAGTCTCTCCCCTTCTATCTCATTTGGGAAGTCTAGAATGGGAGGAACTATCTCATTTTCGAAGATAGGCCTTTTCTACCTCATAATATTGTGTCCAACATTGAGACCTGGTTACTGGATTGGAATGATCCTCCTTTGTTTCGGCCAGACAGATCTATCAGATATAGACCCCATGATATAAAACTTCCGGCCATTTTCTTTGACGGAGCATCTAAGGATGGTATCATTGGCTGTGGAGTTTGGGTTAAAATTTCAAGAAACGAGAGGATACATGCATATTGGAACGGAGGGGCAGGCACCAACAATAAAGCAGAAATTATGGCACTCTGGGGTAGTTTCCACATTGCTTCTTTTTATCTAATACCACAGCCTAACTTCTATGGAGATTCTAAGCTTGTAATTGACTGGATACAAGGTAAATGTGATATTACTATACCAAATCTGAGAGGGTGGAAACAGAGGACTTTGCACAGGTGGCAGACAATGGATAAACCCCCTATTACACACATCTACAGGGAAAATAACTCCAGGGCGGATATATTATCCAAAAAAGGCATTTCTACTGTCTTTGGCCAGATACATATGCAACAGTTTATTGATGGGGTACAGCAAAGATCAACTGTGATTCCAATTCCATGAAGCTATTTTATCTACTCTGTTTTTCTGCTTTATGTTTTTGTTCTTTTCCATCGTAGATCAGTCCGGAATGGCAGTCATATGCTCTCTATCATCGTATTTGCACCGGTGGCCTTATGGATTCCTCAACATATGCTGTTATGTGGCCGATACTCTGTCTAGGACGATCCTTTTGGTTTTTTGATACAGTTCGGTTTTTCTTTTGATGATTTACTTTCAGTCGAAGTGTTGTGCTTGGTACATGGGGTCTCTCCATATGCGCCGGCGCTGGAGGTATGGTTGGGATACTACACACACATATGGGAGCTGATACTGCATATTTCAACCTCAGGCGAGCCGGCTTATAACTATTGGAGTTTCCTCACACTTTCTATATATATTGCCTACACTATGCTTTCTTTCTTCAGGCATGTTTTGGGAGTTGTTGCGGCAGGATGACTACATCAGGCGAGCCGGCTTATATATATAACATCATCATCCAGCCTTATCAATCTTATTTTCCTATACACGCTGGTTTTTGGCACACCGGGCTACCTGCATCGATCCTTTTCTATCTATTATCATACTTCGTGACTTTTCTTTCACTTTGGTATTGCTGGTTTTTTCATACTTACCTTTATACATGTTTCGATGAATCTTCTTATGCGATGTATATTAATGTAACAGGGATGCATGATATTATGTGAATGGGATGGTTTTTCCTCCCGTAATGCTGTTTGCCATTTTACATCATGGACTCCGATGTTGGAGTATACATGATTGTATGTTTGGATATTTTCGAAGCCTTTCACATGCTGTTGTCACAGCTGTGATGTAATTCATGTACATGGACTGTTATATTTTATCCTAATATATCAGCGTTTTTTTTCCTCTGAAAAAAAAAAAATTCGATTAGATTAGGTGTCAATAGATTTTATTTGTCTGCAGCATAACGTAAAGGTCAAGCAATGTAGAGACTCGTGTCAAAATTATCGCCAAAGCCGATTCCAGAACGATAACTTGACTGGTACACAATGATTTTTAGATGAATAAAAAAACCAGAATCGATGAGTAATGAGCGTCGCTGTTGACTGTAACTGTCACCAACACCTGTCTGGATTGCGTGGCTGTTTGTTCACCACACAACATTTGATTTATAATGAAAAAATCGACTCAAAGTGAAATATTCGCAGGTTTTTGATGCCGTAGTTAAATAAGCTTCGGGATTTACGAAGATTCTCCGTGCGCCGCTCTTTTCGCAGTCCAGCCGGCTATTTTTGGATAAGATTTGAAGGGAGTAGTTCACTCAAAGAACGTTTAGTCTGACGCACGCTACGGATCCAGGCAACTTAAATTCAAGAAATCAGGGACTTGCAATGTTTGAAATCCATTTTTGAGGTTGGAAATGGATTCAGCTCTACCAAAATCCCTTAGGGCACTCAAAATACTTAAGTTTAACAACTGTAAACATGATTCCGATGAAATCTTTGCCCGATTTTTTTTTAAAAATCTTCATTTTAATCCGAGCTAAAATGTTGTCTAAACTACACGCCGATTCAAGCTCAGAGGGAACGTAGAAGTTTCTTTTTTCTTTTCCTCATTATATATTATAATAAATTATAATAAATGATGAAGAAAATATTGTTTTCAAAGATAATTTTGAAAATAATAAGATACTTATTAATTTAAGTAACAATCAATTAGTTTGGTTTTATTAATTAATATATCCCGTCAATGTTACATATTATTCTTATCCTCAACTTTACAAAAATATTAGTTTACATCATATTTTTTTATTATTTTCTCAAAACACAAATAATATTTATTTTCGTGTATATATATATATATATATATATATATATATATATATATATATATATATATATATATATATATATATATATATATATATATATATATATATATATATATATAATATTTCTTTTTACATTGTAATTGTATTTGAAATGAATATATTTTTCAAAACACACATAACATTTATCCTGAAAGATTCATCTTCTGCTTTAACATGAAAATTCTTAACTTGAATACCAGCAAATATAATATGTATAACATTTTTTTTATTTAATTAATTTAAGATAGATGAATTAAAAGAACATAATTAAATTGGAAATAAACTAATTTGTGAATACTACTATTAATATTTTAGCATATTCAGTTGAGATTAAATCTCTGCAATCTACATAATAAGTATTGATAGTTTAATTAAAATTGTTTAAAGCCTGTATTTGCTTAATAAATAACAATCCTCAAATAATATTAAAATATAAAAGTTAAATATAAATAGTAAAGAAACATATGCAAATATATTTTAATTATTGGCAATGTTTTAAAGAAATATTAAAAAAAATTGCAAAAAAGAAATTATTGTGAAATAGTTTGTTATTTCTTTCATTTGTTTCCTTTTCCTAGTAAATAATTTTCTCTCATTATTTAATATAAAAAAACACAAATTTTACACTTTTATTTATTTGAAATGTCTTTTTTTTCCCTAATTAGAAAAGAGAATGTGTAGAGAATCACTTTGAAAGATAGACTTCCACAAATGGGAGAGTTATAACATGTTTATGAGAACTTGAACCCACCAAACTAGATAAGCTAATTGTTCGCCAACCCTCTAAGAGCCTTTAACATTTAATTCAACAACTAGCACAATCATATAAATTAAATGGCTGGTAAATGACAATAGGCATCAATCTATAATAACTATTAAAACACTTATTTCATTATATCTCTTATATTTCTAAAATAAAAATAAAAAACATAAAAATTAGCCAAAATATAATTTCTTTTTTATTATTATTAAAATGAATAAATTATGACTTTGTTTATAATAATAATAATAATAGTTGTTATTAATGTTTGAAACAATTAATATGTAAGTTAAACATGTTTACATTTATAAAAAAAATATGTAACAAGATTTTTGATCATAGAGATTTACTCTTATTTATAATGGAGATTATTAATTTATAAATAGGTTTTTCTATAATATCATGGGTAAATACTATAGATTCCCAATACCATATTTCCAAAAAAACCAAGACTATATAAGCTTAAAAGTTTTAGGCAAGATTTCTTTTGTTAAAAAAAAGAAAAAAAATTCATTTCATATGACATTTTTTTAATTAATGAATTTAATTGAAAGAAAAGAAAACAGACTTATTTAGAAGATAAATATCAACATTTAATTGGTAATAAATTAGTAATTAAATTAAACTAAGTAGCAAGAACTAAAAATAAAATTAAATATTTATTTAAAAAAAAAATTATAGTATAGAAGATGTATAAATATTATGCAAATTAAATTTATAAGAACTTCATCATACCTAAATATTATACAAAAAATTATTGATAATAATAATTTAAGTGGAAACTTATTTTAAAAAATAATTTATTATATTTATTTATCATAATTTACTAAATTTACATTAATAAAAATTATATAAATTAAGAGTATTTTGCAATTGCAGTTCAATATTTAATAGTATAAAATATTAAATAAACATAATAATATAAAATAATAAATAAACAAGCTATTAGCACAAATAATTTAAAGAGAAGTGACAGATTGAACAAAATAAATATCTACTATATATATATATATATATATATTAAGTATTAAATTATAATTAATGTAAATAAAAACTTATTTTTTTAACTATAATATATTTATACGCCGATAGATTCAATTTTAAAGTGTTATCCATATGTTATTACTAAGTGAATTAACAATGCACTGAAAACAATTACTCATAAACATACTCAAACTCAAATTGTAACATTTCTATATTGCATTAAGGGGCAGGTAGTCGCCACTTGTAGCTTTGTTAAAAAAATAGAACGCATAAAAATGCAGAGTTCTACATACTCAAACTCAAATCTCAAATTATAACATTTCTATATTTACATTAAAAAGCAGGTAGTCGCTACTTGTAACCTTGTTAAAAAAATGAAACGTGAAGGACGCAGAGTTCCCCCACCATGAAGGAGTGCTTATTAAAAAAATGGAATGCGTGAAGGTGTCACAACGCGCTTAGGAGCCATTTCGCATCTATCCCTACTAAACGGGTCTGCACAGTCGAAGAGCAAAACGAAGGCAAGCCACTTTTAAATCCATACGCTTCTCCGCATGGATCTTATTCCAATCCTGACGGCATCCAAATTCAAATCCTGACGGCAGATGCTCCTGGTGTTCTTCCGCGGCCTGTTCTGCGTCTGCAACTTAGTACCACCATCTGTTTTTAAACGATCTTGGCTTTGTCCACCCATCTCTACCCTAATTCTGCCTTCTTATTGTTATTCTTATCCTTCTTTTCTTTAGCTTCATCCAATGGGAAACCTAACCACTTGCCTAAGAAATTGCCTGCCATTCATCCCTTTTCACAATGCTTCTGCTGCTGCTGCTGCTTCAGCTTCTTCCTCCTCCTCCACGCTCCCTGTTCACAATGCTCCCGCCTCTTCCTCCACGCTCTGTTCTGCTTCATTCATCCCTCTTCAAGGTGCTTCTGCTTCTTCCTCCACGGCCCTCCTTCACAATGCTTCTGCTTCTTCCTCCTCCTTAACGGTCCCTCTTCACAATGTCTCCGCTTCTCCGTCCTCGTCCTCTTCCTCTCCCTCGACTTCTTATTATTGTCAGAGCTACGATGTGTTCATCAACCATCGTGGCTCTGATGTCAAAAAAACCTTCGCCACACGTCTCTACCGCAGTCTTCATTCCTATGGATTGCAACCCTTTCTTGACAACCCGGAGATGCAGGTTGGACATGAGATTCTTTCACAGATAAAAGCCGCTATAAAAGGAGCCTCTGTACATATTGCTATCTTTTCTACAAATTATGCGGAATCATATTGGTGCCTCGAAGAGCTTGTACTCATGAAAATGTCGGGGGCTACTATTATTCCAGTGTTCTATAACGTCAAGCCATCTGAGCTCAGGTGGACGGGCAAAGATAAAAAAGATGGAACGTATGCAAAATGTCTGCGCAATCATGAAGAGAAACAGCGACACGACTCGCAGACAATTCAGAATTGGAGAGACGCTCTTTCTCATGCTGCCAGTTTAAGCGGTTTGGAGCTGGAGGAGTTTAATGGGTGAGTACAAACTCTGTTTACTGCTAATTTCTTGGATCGATTGATAGGTACATGACTGCAACTAATTAGGTAGGCTTTTTAAACTAGTTATCTGACACTTGTAATTAATATTCAGCAACGAAGAGGAACTACTGGATAAGGTGGTGCAAAGTGTGCTGAAAACAATTCCAAAACCACCGTTGGATGTGGCCAAATATCCAACTGGGTTGGAAACAAAATTACAAGATCTTGAATGGATACTGTCATCACAAAAAGAGAATGAGGGCTCCGAGGTCAAGGTTGTGGCGATTTTTGGTCTAGGGGGGCTGGGGAAAACTACCCTGGCCACAGAATTCTTCAACAAGAATATGGCAGATTACAAAAGATCCTCTTTTTTATTTGACCTGAGGGAACATTCAGCTCGAGGAAAGCTCAATTTTTTGCAGAGTAAGCTCATTAAAGACTTGACATTTAAAGATGTCAATATTGCGAGCTGCGCAGAAGGTAACGGTATACTTGAAAGGCATCTGTCATATTGTCATGCCCTCATCGTATTAGATGATGTAGGTGAGGGGGATCAACTGGATGCCTTTTTGCCAATTCTAAGGCATGTCCTTGACCCTAAGAGTTTGATTTTAGTGACGTCTCGTAACTGGAATGCTCTTACAAATGCAAGAATCTCAGAAACCTCCATTTATAAGCTCAAACCCCTTAATACATCACACTCCGAAGAGCTTTTCTGCAAGTATGCCTTTTTCGAGGCACATCCACCGGAAGGGTTTCGAAATCTTGTAGATGGGTATGTCACTGCAAGCGGTGGCTTGCCTTTATCATTGAAAGTCTTTGGGGCTTTGGTGTGTGGACAAGACAAACCATATTGGGAAGAGCAATTGGGTGGACTTCACAAACTACCTGAGGAGATAGAATTCAGGCTTAAAATAAGTTATGACTCTCTCAATAGCGAGGAGCAACAAATATTTTTAGATATTGCATGCTTTTCCTTAGGAGAAGACAGGGATAAATGGATAAGAATATGGGGTGGATCAGGCTGGAAAGGGCTGGTAGGATTTCGAAATCTACAGAATAAGTGTCTAGTGGAAGTTGGCAGTGAAAATCAGATAAGGATGCATGATCACCTTCGCGATTTAGGAAGGAAAATTGCTGAAGAATCGAACCCGCGTCGTCTTTGGGGTGCGACGATCCGCAAGATTAATGATCTGTTAGAACTATCATATCCTGTAAGTGCTTCAATCATACTAAACTTTCTATTTGTGTAAAATCATCCAAGCTTTTTGTTCAACGAAATTCATGGCATTCTATTTTATAAATCTTCATTGTTTTCAACTAACAAACAGGTACCACCAGAAGTGCGTGGAATTAGAATGGCTCCTCGCTCAACCCTTACAGACACTTGCAACAATCGACTGTTCAGCTCAGAAAGATGTTCCAGTGATATGTTGTTGAGGATCAAGAAATTGCAACTTCTTGAAGCTGAAGGGGATTTTGTAGAAAGCATATTGACGCGGTTGCTGTGTCCAAACCTTATATGGCTCAGCTGGAATGAGTGCCCTTGCTCTTCCCTGCCTCTCTCGCTTCCAGTGCGCGATTTAACAGTTTTAGAAGTGAACGGAAGCGAACTGAAAGAATTGTGGCAACCACAATCTCAGGTGGGTAAGATGTACAGGCAGCAATTTAAAGATGGGAATATTTGTACATTTTTATATTTCTTATAATTGAAACATGAACATTACTTGCAGGTACCTGTGCATCTGCGGGAGTTAAGTGTCAGTGCTCCACTTTTAAAGTTTCCAAATTCATTAGGGCAGCTGAAGCAGTTGGAAAAGCTTGTTGCAGAGGAAACGAATCTAGGGACTTTACCAAAAGAATTTTGTTATCTGCCTTGTTGGAATTTAATTTCCAACTGCCCGTATAAGTTTGTAGGACAGTAGAATTTAATTGTGAAAGGATTGAAAGGCGACAGAGTTAAGTTTGATGGCAAGTTGAGCAGCTGCGAATTGAATGCAGAAGCGGTGGAAGACAAATTCTTATCAGCAGCAACAACTGCATTAAAATCCCACCAAACATATTTATTCCAGAGGCGGTAATATTCCGGAGGGGCAGCATAGCTCGAGCAGCTGGAGGAGTGGAGACCCACGGAGCAGCTGACGTCATACTCAGCTGGGCGCACACTATGCACTCACAAAGCCATTCCGCGGGGGTATGAAAGCTGGCGAGGATGAACTCCACGAAGCCCCAGAATGCATAAAAGGGAAATAATGTTTTAAACATTATGTTATAGTTTTTTATTTTAATTGTTTTATTCACGGCAATGTTGTTTTAACTTTTTACATAAGTTAATTTTATTTACAGCAGTATATTTTAAGTTTTAACTTTGGTTAAATATATATTATAAATATATGATATTTATAATATATATATTATGTAATGTTTCATATAAAAGGTAGAAAGCCCGTGAGGCAAGTGTTGTAATTTGTTTTTATTACACAGAACAGAAGTGTATGCACAGCAGTGCGGGAAAAAAAAACAGTGAGTTGTTTTTGTAATTGTTTTGTTGTTACACAGGACAGTGAATAAAAAAAATACAGCAGAGTGTTTTAGAAAAAACAGATTATACACAGCAGTGAATGTTTTTAGAGAGACATAGTATGTTTAGTAAATGACAGAGTGTGTTATTTTGGCACTGTGCTTAGAAGCAGTTCAGCAGTTGTAATCCCTCTGTGTTGAGGAAGAATCTGTATCAGTTTTTTTTATGGAATAGAAGTTTTTTTGTGGAAACTCTGTCACTGTGAATGAAATTTTAAATATTTTCTCTGATTTAAAGACGGAAGTTTTATTCTACATTATTGTTTTGGAATTCAAACATTCCAACATACACATGAAATATCTGAAGCTAAAAGACTACAAAATGGAGATTCTTCCAAATTCCGCCGGGAAGGTAACAAATCTGCAACTCGGCCAGAGCACAGTTTTGCAAAATCTTCCAGATTCCATGGGAAATTTAACAAATCTCCAACTATCCGATCTCCGGCAGTGCAAAAGTTTGGAGATGCTTCTAACTTCTGTAGCTTGGAGACGTTCCCAAATTCCTTTGGGGAATTAAAAAATCTCCAACGCATTGCCCAGCAAAAGTTTTAAGAGGCCTAGGAATTTGACAAATCCGCAAAGCATCAAATCTGCTATACCCATTTTGGAGATCTCCCCAACTTCCCAGAGGAATATAACAATTGATCTCAACAAATGGGATAATAAGAAATTGTGCCAAAGTCTCCCAGATCCCTTTCAGAAACTTGGTCCAACACATCCTTTACTGGTTCAACAATTTGAAGATGCTTCCAAGTTCCTTGGGGAATTGAACGTTTGTACGAAGCATCAATCAGTCTTTTTGCTATTGATATCTTCCTAATTTCTTTGGAATCCACTCCTGCCCTTTTGCTCCTGGTATCTTCCGAATTTCTTTGGAATCCACTACAATTTAAGCATTCAAGGGCTGCTGCAGTTTGATGCCGGGGAAGGTTTCATTGAAGGTGTTTTTTAAATTAACTTTGCAACAGCTTGGAGGTTGTGATAAAATTATATCACTCGCAACAATAGTCATAGTGGTAACTGCTCTCTGCGAAATGCAGAAATGGCTTTTCCTCATCTTTCTTGAGAGTGCACATCTATTATATTTATATTTTCTTAATAAAGTACTTGATTTTTAAATAATTGTAATTTCAGAAGAGAAGGCTGAAACTCATATTATTGGATTTGAGTCTAGTTTGATTGCACACATAAGAAAATCTTGAAGTTTGGAATATTTTTGAAAATTCCAGGTTTGGGAATATCTTTAAAATCTGGATGTGAGTTTAACTCGATTATACGTTTGGGAGTATTTTCGAAAATTCAATGGATAGTAGTGAACTGAAACAGTGGACTTAGCTCTGTTCTATCAAATTTTCCGAAATCTGTTGCAATTTAGATTAAATAGCTTATTAATAGTAGAAATTTGCTGCAATTTAGATGAAATAGCTTATTAATAGTAGTGCTAATACTGTAAAATTGTTTCTAGGAAAGTTAGTGTATCTTCCCATTTTTTTTTCAAGCATGAAAATACATCTGGTTTATATTATGTACCAGTGCAAAACTATATGGCAAAAACTTCCATATAACACATCTTCTGTCCTTATACTATCTGAAGGTATTAATGTAGACTTGTCGCAGTGTTAAAATCAAATTTCTTCACGCTCATTCACCATTCACCAATTCCTGTCGCAGTGTTAAAATCAAATTTCTTCACGCTCATTCACCATTCAACAAATTCCTGTCGCAGTGTTAAAATCAAATTTCTTCACGCTCATTCAACATTCACCAATTCCTGCCTCTGTAATTTTGGTGTTTGGAATCGATATACAAATAGTCTCGCCCGGTTTCCAGTTGATATCTGATTCGTTTAATAACAATAAAAGTAGTATGGTATTTGAATCTACAGCCAAAATTCTTTTTAGCCAAATTTTGAGATGAAATCACATCGGACTTATCTAATCGCACAAGGAACTTTTCTACAAGAATCTTTAGTCACGCAAAAAAACTCAAACCCGCGATTTTGGAAAATTATTTTCATATAAATAGCAAAGAGATATCATAACTCTAGTATTTGATGTTAGCAACTCGAAACGTTGTCTATAACCATGAAGTTCGCGTCAGGCAGAAGGAAGGACAATTTGATATGGGAAATCAAATATGGAGAAAGGCTTTTCTGCTCCACTGAGGAAATCAAGTCGATAGCGGTGGAATACTTCGGGACTCTTTATCAGCAGAGAAGAGTACCTGTTTCGGATGATCACTTGGAATTAATTAGTGGCTTCCCTGTTATGTTCTCGGAATCTGATAATCTTAACTTATTCGGGGCGGTGACGGTTGAGGAAGTCAAAAGAGTCCTCAAATCCTTCGCTGCTGACAAAGGTCCGGGGACTCTCCGGATTTTTTTCTTGCATTTTATTGAAGACTTTATAGAAGATTTGAAGGATCTGGTTGAGGAAGTAAGAACCACTAGCAAGATAAATGGAGCAGTCAACTCTACTCTCTTAGTTCTCATCCCGAAAAACAAAGGTTTTCTCACTTTTGATGATTTCAGGCCCATATCGTTATGTAACACTATTTACAAGTTAGTTTCCAAAATTATTGCTGATCATTTGAAAGGTATCCTGTCAGACTTTATCACCCCGGAACAATATGGATTTTTAAAAAATCGTAATATCCATGATGCAGTTGCAGCTACTCAAGAAACGATTCATACTATTCACTAAAAAAACTGGAAGCGGCAGTAATGAAGATTGATCTCAAGAAAGCGTATGATCGAGTTGATTGGGTTTTTTTGAGGCTTGTTCTGTTCAAAATTGGACTCAGCAGGGAGGCGGTAGCATGGATTATGGCCTGTGTGACTAATACTTATCTTGCTGTGATTATTAATGGTTCAGTGTCGAAGTTTTAAACCCAGTAGAGGATTAAGGCAGGGGTCTGCCTTGTCGCCATTCCTTTTCGTGATTGCTATGGATGCACTCAGTATAAAAATCAATAGAGCAGCGGAGAGTGGTTTGTTTTGCGGCATTGAATTGAGCCCTCAAATGAAGTCTACCCACAGCCTGTTTTTGATGACATACTCATATTCGGCATGATGATAAAAAAATTGCTGGGTGGTTTTGCATGACATATTAAAACTTTTTAGTGAAGCCACTGGAATGTTGGCCAGTATTAAAAAATCTTGCATCTATTTCGCTGGTGGGGAGGAGGCGTTGTTCTAGGAATTAGCTGATCTTTTCAATTTTATAAAGGCTCCGCTAGATAAAGTATTGACTTACCTTGGCTTCAGATTGAAACCCACAACATATACAGTGGAGGATTGGTCTTGGCTAATTAATAAATTTCGAAAGAAATTAAATAACTGGACAGGAAGATGGCTGACTAGAGGAGGTAGGTTGATCTTGTTGAAGGCTGTTCTACAACAGATGACTACATATTGGGCTCATCTCTTTGTTCTCCCAAAGAAAATTTTGAAGAATATAAGGCAGAAAATGACAAATTTTATATGGGGAGGGGGGAGAGATAAAAAGCCCATTCATATTGCAAAATGGGAGGCCTTAACCCTCCCTAAAGACAGAGGGGGATGGGGCATCTTAGATATGGTATTATTCGGGCAATCTCTCATTATTAAGACTCTTTGGCGAGGATTAATTGGTAAAGGTAAATGGCAAGAAATATTAAAACACAAATATCTGGGAGATGTCACTGTGGAGGAGCTAGTCATCTTGGGTTGGCTTGCAAAAAAATGCAAATCAAACATCTGGAAAGGATTTGGTATGATGTGGCCTTTAGTCATGGAATATGTGAATTGGGTCTTTGGAAATGGGTCTAAAATCCTTATCAGTAATAGGATGATGATGGGCATGGCTGATTTTCAGTCACAGATAGAGGACCTTGTTCTGTGTTTAAATCGTAAGGGTTATTTCTTCATACAACAGAGCATCAGGGAGTGGATCGAGGAGATCCTGAGATGGAAGGATTGTTCTGAGATGGGGCTGGAGCCGAAGTGGGAAGGAAAATGGGAGCTGTACACGAACAATTTCAGGACTTTGGGTCTG
This sequence comes from Pinus albicaulis, assembly GCA_034641835.2. NCBI lineage: Eukaryota > Viridiplantae > Streptophyta > Pinopsida > Pinales > Pinaceae > Pinus > Pinus albicaulis. The sequence goes on along the minus strand of CM076582.1, from coordinate 238,965,700 downwards.
TTCAGGTTGGCAGGGGGGGACCGGATGACTTGGAAAAGGTAAGAAGACAACTGATACTTTGAAATTCAAAGAAATTTATTCGGATCTTATTAAAACCAGAGAGGCATCGAAAGTTGACGGCTAGTTCAAAGTTTTCTGGAAATCTAAAGCGCAGATTAAGATGATAATTTTCTTATGGCTGATTTGGAAGGATAGAAATTTAACCTACCTAAATCTTCAAAAAAGAGGGTGGAAGGGCCCTGGCATTTGCTTACTCTGTGGGCTCGCGGCGGAGGAAAACTTCCATTTGTTCTATTCATGTTCTTATGCACTTAATACTTTGGAAATGGTTTGTGATAAGTTAAAAATCCACATACCGGAGTATCAGTTGACGGAGGTCTGTTTGAAGTGGTGGATGGGAAGAGAGGAACTCGTCTAGGATATGCCTATTTTTTTCCACTGGTATATCTGGTGTAATAGGAACCGAGCTATATTTGAAGGTACTCTAAGTAATCCAAAAAACACTGCTTTCAAAATCATCTACTCTCTGGAACACTTAAAGATCAAGCAAAAGCCTCCTTCAGATTTATCGAAACGTTTTTTCCCTCATGAGATCAATTATCCTGTTGGTTTTTTTGATGGAGCATCGCAACATTCGGTATGTGGCTGTGGGGCTTGGCTACTAATTTCTCCTGAGTGCCAATATAAAATTTATTGGAATGGTGGTGTAGGTACGAACATGAAGGCCGAAGTTCTGGCTCTCTGGGGGCTCCTATGGTTTTCCAGCCAATTGTACATGGATAAGATTCTCATTATAAGGGATTCCAAAGTATTAATTGACCATCTGAACCAGAAAGCATCCATTAGTTTGGGTTCAATTGCACATTGGTTGGAGAGAAATGATATTATAAAGAAATCATTTTCTGTGATTTTGTTTTCACCATGTTTTCAGAGAGAAGAATGTTGTAGCTGATAGACAGTCAAAGAAAGAGCTGGAAGGTAACTACGGGGAAATGCACTATCAGCTACTGGTTTCAGAAGGTAGTGGTGTTGCTGGTACTGCTCATTTTCTGTGAGAGGCAGCTTCATTTCCTACTTTTTTGAAGGAACATAGAACAACGTCTATGATAATTTTTGTTTTTTGCTCAAATCTGTAATTGTAAGTCGTAGCCTTATGGTTTTGACGAGACTTTTTTTGAACTAGTTGCTGATGCATGTATCTAAAGGAAAGCCCAGTCTTTTTAGGACGGTGCTGCGTGGACCATTTTGAGGAACTATGAATGTATTGTAAATCAATGTAGAAAAGATTTCAACTTGTTTAAAGTCTGTTACTGGTACATTATATAAAACCAGTATTTTTCGTATTGAAAAAAAAAAACCATGAGACATCTTGGAGTTTCTGGGTAGAGTGAACATTTTTAATTCTGTGAGAGACCCGTCATGAGGTCGCACTTATTTTGAAAAGTGAAGTAGTGAAGTAACGAGAAATCAAGTTACTTTGAGAAGTAAAGTAATAAGAAATCAAGAAGTGACGAGTGTGAACATTTTTATTTTTGCGAGAGCCTCGTGAAGAGGTTTGTAGACGTCTTTTTCCAGTTACATTGAAATTAAGCAATGACAACTCAAACAAAAACCTTTTGAGCAGCTCCAATGTGCCAAAGTAACACGTTTTTTTAATGTATTTTCAATTTTTATCAACATGGCTCTTCTCAAAAGTATGCATAATGGGTACTCTTTGGATGTGAAATTTAATTCTGTATCCAATGAGTGTCTACACTTGAAATTTGAGTAAACCTATAAGGAGATAAGCCAAAAATACAATTTAAAAAAATTAGTTTATTTTTTTCCCTCCAAAAATCATAGCTCTTATTTTATTATTTTAACTATTATTTTATGATTTTTCCTTAAGATGCCACTTTTAGGCTGAAATTTCCTATAATGTATAAGGTTTTCCCGGCGTGGGAGTAACGCTAACAAATTTTGTTGATTGATTCTTTGAGGGAGGTTGATTGGTAGAGTAGGAATACCAACTTTGATGAGCATCTTTCTTTCCACTATTTTTGCAATGCTTTGACTTGATCTAATTATGATTTGAGATATTTACAATAAGGAAAATTTGGGTTCAATGTCATAGATTGGGGGCTTTGAGAATGAGCAGCGGTGAAGAGAAGTAATAGATCACCACTAAAATAAAGGGATGTGCAATGGGGGGAGAAAGGGATAATGCGGGAAGAGTGGCAGAAGCAACACTTCACTTAGCAATTCGCTGTGAAGAGGTGAAAAGAAGGAATAGATCACCATAGGACAGAGGAGATGCACAGAGGAGGGAGGAAGGAATAACGATGGGAGGAGGGGGAGAAGCAACACTGTACTTAGCAATTCACTTTGAAGATATGGGATGTTGTGGAGTCTATTTGAAGAGTTTTGAGCACGAGAGAGGGTCTCAAACACATGATCTCTAAGGGTAATCATAAGAATCATTGCTATGTATATGATTTGTTGAACATAAAATCTTACCTGGATATGATGATCCACATGGGGATAGGAAATTTGTCCTTTGGAGATTCTCTGATGACCTATGAAGTGATGCGTGTCATCTTTTTGGGGGAGTCGATTTGGAATGACCACTTCTAATGTCCTTTCTGGCATGTGATTTGATAACATTTCATGGAATATGCTTAACAAGGATATCTTCATTGATCTTGGCTTCTCCTTGGGGTCTAAGACAGGCCTTGTTTTCCAAATCGTCAAGCTTGTCATTGTTTTCTCTGAGAACATGGAAGAATGGAGCCTCTCCTAGATGCTTCATTTGTTGTTGAATTTGAATCACAATTTTCATAAGGTCTGCATTACTGGGGCTCGTTCTCTTGGACATTTGTTGAATGAGAATGGCCGAGTCCCCAATTACTATTAGATTTTTATAGTTGAACAAACGAAGGATATGTGCGCCCAAAAGGAAACCGTAAGCATTTGTAATGTTATTTCTTTCATTTCCCAATCCCCATTTGTAGGATACTATTTATGTTCCTTCATGATCAAGGATTAATCCTCCTACTCTAGCTCATCCAAGAATAAATTTGGATTCCTTGTAAAAGAAAAGGCAGGGTCGATTATGTGCTTTTAGCCAGTCCTTGAATTCCTTATGTTTCAGTCTCACCTTCCAATTGATTATACAGAGTCGATTTCTCAAGGGGGAGTAGACGTTGTGGGTTATTATGTTCAGAACGAAACTGAACCATAACCTTTCCTCAATTGCAAGGATTGAATGTTGATTTTACAGTTTCCTTTGTAGAGGAAGATTTTTGTGGAGAGACTCCAAATCTTAGCCATTACTTTCCTTATTTCTAGCTTTTATTTTGGAAACTATGTTCCTTGCTAACCAAAGTTGTCGGCATAAGAATGTTGGGAGACTAGTCCAAAATTGCTTGACATTTTTTTTTTTTTGAAAGAATGAGGATAACTAGATTTCCGTTTGGTAAAGAATTCAGATATGTTGAGCTCGAAATTTCTCAGAACTTGAAGAGGATTAACCAAGGCTTGCCAACAATTTTTTGAGAATTCACATGAGAGAAATAGGTGTTGAATGGTTTCCTCAGATCTGGAATATAGAGGACATATTGAAGGGCCTTCGATGCCTCATTTTATGAGATTATCAACGGTGAGGATCTTCCCCTTAAGCAGTGTCCATGTAAAAACTTTGATTTTTGGCAAACTTTTAGTTTTCCACAAACTTTTCCAGAGAAGCCAATTGGATTGTTGCTCCTGCTCTCCTTGTAGCATTTCATACCCACTTTTAACTTTATAGTACCTTCCTGTTGGGTTCCATTTAAATGTGTCTTGTTGCTTGTAGAAAATTGTTATTGCTCCCTTGAGATGTTGGAGTAGATTCCATTGTTGAAGGAGTTATGGTGGAATTGCAGGTTTTTTCCATCCTTCTCATGAGTTGTTTTGCTAGTTCTAAATTGATATGTGATCCATATTTACGATACCTTTTCCTTGGAGCCAATTCTTAATATGTTGGAGATCTATAATGGATGTGAGTTTGGGATTTCCCATTATGCTATCCTCCCAAAGGTTAATTTCTTCCCTCCCCCTAGAATTCTGGAAGTGTGGGCTTGTATGAGAGGCAATTTTTTTTTCACAACTTCCAAATTTTTAAACAAGGCCTATTAGGTGTATGGATGTTAAGGCTCTAGTGTTGGGGAGCATTAATGTATTGTGTTGTAATACTTGCTTCCACCATGTTGATTCTCTTGTTATTAAGCTCCAAATGATTTTTTCTCCCAAAGCTAAATTCAGCCTCCCCACCATAATAACTTCCTTATGATTAACTCTATTTTCTTTTGAATCCCTATGGGAGCCTTCACAATTGTATATTGGTATAAGGGGAGGGTTGATAAAACTGATTTAATTAGAATTATCCTACCTTTCGGATTGAGCCATTGCATTCCCCATTGTTGAAATTTTCTCTTCATTTTATCTATAACCTTTGTCTAAGGGCATCTTCTTTCTTTGGACATTTGGATATTTGCGTTCCCAAATATTTAAAATATGTCTAATACATTTTGTAAGGGATTCCAAAAATTTCAGATATGCGTTGGAGTGTTTTGGGAGGAGTATTCCAACCATATATGTTGCTCTTTAAATTGTTAAGTAGTCCTCTCGAGGCTTCCATAAATTGATCCATAATAGATTTGAAGCTTCTAGCAACAACACAAGAAGCACATCCTATAAATAAAGTGTCATCGACAAATTAGGAGTGATGCATTCTTTTAATTCCTCTGCTATATTGAATTCCAGTGAGGAGCTTGCTTTTCCTATCTTGCTCAGGTTTCCTATTGAGGGATTCATCCATTATAATATAAAGGAATGGAGATATAGGACAACCTTTCCTAAGTCCCCTGGTGCTTTGGAAGAAGTGCCTTGGCCTTCCATTGATTAAAGGGGCTATCCAGGGCATGTGAATATAAGCTTTAATGAGGCCAATGAAGTCCTTGGCGAAGCCTAATTTATCTAGGACAACAAAAAGGAGCGAGTGTCTAACCCTATCGAAATATTTTTCCATGTCTAACATTAGGATAAATCCTTGATATTCTTGGCATAGGTTGGAGTGTATGGCTTCTTGGACTAAAAGGATATGATCTACAATCTGCCGATTGGGAACAAAACCACCTTGGTTTTCTAAGATCAAGGGAGGGAGGAGGGTTTTGAGATGATTATCTAGGATCTTGGTTATGATTTTGTAAGAGGAATTAAACAAAGAGATAGGTCTAAAGCGATTAGAGGATGTTGGTCTTGTTTTTTTTGGAATAAGAGAAAAAAAGGTATATTTTGTGTTACCTCTTATTTTGTGCTTGCGTTGAACCCATTCAATCATCTTGAAAAGATATTTCTTAATGAACTCCAAAAATGTGTGATAGAAGGCCATGGAGAATCCATCTAACCCTGATGATTTTTCAGGTTGCATGTTCCGTATATCTCTTTACAACGCTTCTTCCTCCACTGGTTTTGTTAATTTTGCATTGGCCTCCCTTGAAACCAGTTTTGGGGTTGTTCTTACAAAATCCTCAAAACTGTTTGGCTCTGGCTCTGTTGTTAGCAACCTTTTTAAATTTTGATGTGCCTCCTCTTTTATCTCATCTTGCCCTTCAATAGCTACATTTAATTCTCCACTTATCACTTCTATGCGGTTCTTTATTCTTCGTGCTTTAGTTTGATTGTGAAAGAAGGTTGTATTCCTATCGTCAGGTTGTATCCATAAGCTCCAAGGTTTGATCATCCAACTTCGGGGTTTGATCATCCAACTTTCCTCTTCTTTCCTGTTTGTTTGGTATATCTCCCAATATATCTCTTTTTCTTTGAATTGAAATTCTTTAGTGTCTTCTTCATTTTCCAATTTCGCCTGTACATGGTCCAGTTCTCTTTGTAGCTTGATTTTCTTCTGCTTTAGTTCCTTGTATTGAGTTATGGCCCATTCTTTAAGTGAAAATTCGACCATCTTTAGCTTGAATTACCATATATATCTTGGTGATCCATTGATTCTTGCTTTCCATGTGGACTGCACCAATTCCCTAGCCTCTTTGATGGTGGACCACTAAGGATTGTAGTGGAACAGAAGAGGTCCCAAGTTTGTGCTTTCAATGAAAGTCAATGTGATACACTTGTTATCTGAAGCTTCTATTGAAATAACTTTTGGTGAGACAGTTTCTACTCATGTAATAAGACTTAGGTGAATTAAAAAGTGGTATAATATTTCCTTTATATTCCCCAGATTTGTTCTTCTATTGATCCATCTGAATTTGTTGTTCTTTGGAGTAATATCCAATAGATTTTTTTCCTTTATTATATTTTCAAGTTTGTCTCTACTTGGGTCTAGGAGGAAAGAAACTCCTCGTTTTTCTCCAACATTCATTACCAAGTTGAAGTCCCTGTATTTTTAATTTTTATTTTTTTTCTCTAATGATGATCTTTGTGAACTCCATTGAGTTCCATTATTGTTTGATTCCACATACTACATATTCCTCCCAATGCTCCTCTTTCACTTATTATTACACCTTCAAAAAAAGTGTTCTTTGGATTACTAACACCATTTATTCCTCACTTAGCTTGGTCTCATGGAGTAGAAAGATTTATGGGATTTCTATTCTAATGAGATCTTTAACTGCATTTGCTTTGGAGATATTCCCGAGACCTCTACAATTCCAGGAGACCAAGTTCATTATTTAATTTGTGATGGAGTGGCAAGGCCCTTAACTCTCCCTTCTTGGGTTTGCATGTCCTTGATTCCTGCTCCTCTATACATGTATGTATCCATTGGTTGCTAGATTCCCATTTCCATATCCTTTTTTGTTACTTTGTCTCGAATCTCTTTGTTTGATTTCCTTCCACTTTTTTTGGGATTCTCTGGAGGGCTGTGGCAGGATCCTTGTATAACATGTGGCTTGGGGGGTCAATTATTGGTAGGGATATGCAAGTAGGGGGAGGTGGGGGTTGGAGGAAGGAATATCAAGAGGAGGGAGATTAGGAGATGAGGGAGAGGAGAGAACATTGTGCTACTCTTAAGACATTTAAGACAAAAGAAATATTTTGTCTTAAAAAGTCACTTTTTATTTTAGTTATTTTACATTAAAATTTAATATTAATTGATTTGTCTTAAATATAAAATTTAAGACAAAAACAGTTTGAGACAAAAATATTTTAAGACAAACTTTATATTTAGGACAAAAATAGTTTGAGACAAAAATATTTTAAGAAAAAAATTTATAATTAAGACAAACTATTTGAGACAAAAATATTTTAAGACAAGACTTTATATTTAAGATTTGAGGCAAATATTTTAAGACAAAGCTTTATATTTAAGATTTGAGACAAAATTATGTTAATAAAACATTTTATATTTAAGACAAAAACATTTTAAGACAACTTTATATTTAAGACAATGGAAATTAAGATGGAACTCATTTAAGAAATTTAACAATAAAGACAAAAACATATCAATTTAAGACAATGGAAATTAAGATGGAACTCATTTAAGAAATTTAACAATAAAGACAAAAACATATCAATTTAAGACAATATTATCTAACACCTGCAAATTGACTCTAACAATGCGCCCTAAGTCCACCAGTGTGCATGCTACTACTGTATTGTGTTTATATTGAGGCTGTTATTTCACTCACCATTCATGTTATCTTATATAAAGACAACGATTTGTTGGGCTCTTTATTTTGTGGGGGTAGCCAACTCTGTAGGACACGACAACTTTTTCTGTTGATACGATTAGAGACAAATTGTATGTCATTACATTTGAGAATTTTTCATTGAGATTCTGTTAGCATAAATTTTATACTTTCAAAAAAGGGTCATAATGTTTTGAAAATCAGTGAAGAGTTTTATTACAAGCAAAGTGGCCTTAAATGTAAGACTAGGTAAATTTTTGATATGAAATGGTGGCATAAGAGTTAAAAAAGCATGTTAAGAAAGTTGTTTATGTCATAACAATTTTTATTTTTTTTACCGAAGTATTGCACCAATCGGATGATAAAAACAGGTGGTGCTACGAAATATTTTCATAGTGCCTACAGGGCTTGCCGTGGAATATTTTCGTAGCACCTGTAATGTTTTGAAAAAAATAAATTATAACTATCACTTGGGTCATTTTAAACGCTTTAAAAGTTTTTGATGAAATCTAACCTATGATACGACTTGATGTGATGGTTTGAGGTGGTTTCAATGTTAAAAAGGGTTTGGAGAGAAGGACGGTTGAAACCAGAATTGTGCGCAAATCAACCATATCAAACCTAGTTGATTGGCTCGCAACAGACAATGAAATTGTTAGCAATTTTTGACAGCACGTGGCAAAGAGATCATTTTTTCTCAGTTAAGAAATGGGAAAGTTAGGTCATGTGAGACGATTTGAACTAGATGGACTATGGTTCGAGTTCAATGATGAAGTTTCAAAGTTTATTCAAAAATGCAAGATGGGAGTTGATTTTCCAGCAGTTTGATGGTTACAATCTGAGTTGGTGTTATGATTTTATTCACTCTTTTGATAGCAACAGAGCTTAGATAAGAGGAATGGATTTTGCAGTCACTGAAGATTCAATAGCAGAAGCCACAAGGTTACCTAATGAGGGTGAGAAATGGTTCAATAAATGAATGCTAAAAAATGTGGATCTCAACTTCTTCCTAAAAGGAGAAAATCAAAACCCTAATTGGAGCATGGGAATCCCTCATAAGATGTTAAAACCTGAATGGTCTAACGTTCTAAAGATTGTGAAACTATTTTTTACATGTGAAGGAAGGTATTCCAAAATCTACCTTTGCCATGACATGAGGATTTTATGTCATTTAGTCAGGTTTGGAAAGATGAGCTTACCTTATTTCTTACATCAAACTCTGTTTAAAATGTGCACTAAAGCCATAACCAAACTAGAACTGTTACCTCATGATATATTTCACCATGACCTGATTAAGATATTATATATAGATGAGTTAGATAAGAAAATAAAAACCCTGAGGGAGAGGACATGGATAAACCCTGCACCCAGAAGACCAAGAAAGGGTGAGGCTAAAACTCTTGTTGAAACCCTAGCCCCCGAAACAAAGGTTGAATCAAGTCATGTGCTTGTTGAGCGAAACCTTGTAAAGGAACCAAAGATTAAGTTCTATGAAAAGAGAAAAAGAAGACAAAATACACAAATATTAGAAAAAGAGGAAGTAAAGCATCAAGCAGAAAAAGGTGAGAAAGGAAAGAATTGTATGGAATTAGGGGATGAAGACACAAAAACAAAGCCTAGGGTTTACCATAGGAAACCCTATACTCGTCCTACAAATAAATTAACACTGTTTTTTAAGGAAAATCTTAATCCTAAGCTAAAGGAACCAGTGATAATTGATGAAGAAGAGAATGTGAAGTCTTCAAAGGGCAAGAACAGGGCTACAGAATAGGGGAACACAAAGTATGCAGGTAGGAAAGGGAAAGGAGCTCTAAAAGATAACAAAACTATACAAAAGGGTAATAGAAGGATGACAAGAAGCCAAGACAACTTAAACCTCCTTTCTTAGGCTACAGAACTTATGGAATAATGATCAAGTTACCTCATTGACAATGCAATATATGAAACCCTAATTTTGTTGAAAAACCCTAATTTTACCTCATCGTTTTGGCATGCTCCATTTTATCTTTTTTGATAGATAGTTTATTTTTGATATGTTATGGTAATATGTCATAAAGGTTTTGTAGCTAAAGGAGAGTAGAAAATACGAGTCAACACAAGAAAGAAGGGCCTTAAAGAGTGTAAACAGTTGCACAGTTTCAACAGAATTCACAGGTTCATGTATCAGTTTTGCTACAAAGGAGGAATAGAATTTACAGTTCCAGATATGAAGCCTACAATGGGTGTGAAAAATTTCAGCCCTACACTTCAGCTATGACTCGTCCTTTTCCCAGAAGAATAACAGAGGATGCATACAACAATTTTAAAATGCTTTAACTAATGTTTAAATGAAAAATAGAGATTTGAATAGCTAGAAGGATAGGTTTTTAATTATGTTTTGTAAATTAAACTCTCATATACTTTAAATATTTTATAGCTATGCTACCACAATTTGTGGATCTTAATTTTCCAGATTTATTTTTTGGCTTTCAGCAGTGCATTTTCAGTTTGGAATTTCAGTGTGGACTTCAACATGGTACTGTTTACAGGTTGCAGGGTTACTAGTTGAGAGACGACCAATGGATCAGGCACATGGTCAATGTTTTCCTTACTTCCTCCAGGGGAGACAATATCCCCATTGGAGCCAGTTGTTAACACTAAGTTTATGGTTTCAAAAAGGGGTCAAAATGTTTTGAAAATCAGTTAAAAGTTTTATTACAAGAAAAGTGGGCTTAAGTGTAGGACTAGGTAAAATTTTGGTATGAAAATGTGGCATAAGAGTTTAAAAAAAATGTTAATAAAATTGTTTATGTTGTGCTGGTATTTTTTACCCAAGACTTGCACCAATCAGATGCAAAAAACATGTGACACTATGAATCTTTGAAACTTTTCCCTTCCAAGCGCTTTGGTGAAGATGTCTGCAATCTGATCATTGGTGGAACAATGCCATAGGTGGATTTTTTTTCCTTAACATGATGTCAAATTAGATGTTATTTTATATTGATGTGCTTCATTCAATCATATAAATTTGGGTTCTTAGCCAACTTTATTATAGAAGTGTTGTCAATCAAAATAGGAGTTGAAGTGTTGTCATTCAAGAAAGCAATTTTTACATCCATTTGATGGAATTACCAACCGTAATGAGCTACCAAGGAAAAGAGTGGCTGGATGGTAGCGCATTTTGTTGTGGGGCAAAAAGTCTCATCATAATTGACCCCTTGTTCTATGCAAAACCGTTTTCCACAAGGATATGTTTATGCTTGGCAAGTGAGCCATCTGCTTTATATTTGTTCTTGAAGACCCACTTGAAGCCTATTCATTTGTTCCCAATGGAGGATCAACCAACCTATAGGTGTCATTATTTATCAAAGAAATGTATTCTTTTTGCATCACTTATTTCCCTTCATCATGAGAAGCGACTTCTTAGAAGGAATTTGGTTCAAAATCTGTAGACAAATTTAGCTCACAATCATAAGAAACATCTGTATCAACAAGTGAATCAAGATCGTCTATATCACCTCCATTCTATATGGTCGAGATTCTTGTTCGTTTATTTACAATCTCATTAGGACAAGCACTTTCAAGTGTCTTTGTCGGCCATTTTGGAGGACATTTCTAAGATGGCCCAGGTTGCTTAGTTGATTGAGATGGGGTTGAATCAATATTTAGCCTCTCAATCATGTCAATCACATCACTTAAAGTGTCACCTTGATAAATGGTTGGAGCTTCATGTGGGGGAGAGATTGCTTCATAAGGAGATTACATAAATTGATCTTAAGAGAATGATAAAAAGTCTACATTTTATGGGTGCCAAAACAACATGCTAAAACATTTAATAGGATGTTGCATGAAAATATATAATATGCAATACACACATAACTTTATTCTCTCTCCTAATGTGAGATAGACAAATGTCCAACAAGTACCAAGTCAACCCTCCAAAAGTTGTCCACAAATTATCTTTCAATTTTCCACAATGAACTTGATCAAAGTCTTGACTTAGATTTGTACTAGGGCCAAATTTAGGCCTTCTTTACTGTCCCAAAAAGCTAAGTATTCACCACATAATAGACTCTAATTTAAACTGTGAATGGGCTTAGATATTATCACAAACAAGGCTTGAACTTCACCCTCAGAATGGGCTCGAAATTCATCATAGAACATACTGGACTTTATCTTAGATAAGCTCGGATTTCACAAATTCCATAGAGATGGTGTTCCACTGGAGGTTTGTTCAAGTCTTGACCTAGTCACCATAGGGTTTCAAGGCAAGCTATAAAATGAGAAGAGTTATCACTTGTAGTGTCTGGAGAGAGCTAATAGATTACCTCCAACTCACACGAAAATTCTTCTTCTTGGTCAAACACCTCAGCCAATATCATGGCACCATCTATAGGGATATCCATGATCTAGTCTACATCCTTTAATGTAGGTGTCATATTTCCCTGAGGGAACATAAATGTCACTACTGCACAAAGAGAGAATTTTAGAAATTTGTTTAAGATGAAATAATCGTTTTGTCTTAAAATTATCATTTCATCTTAACTATTTATCGCTATTTAATTATTTTATTTTTATATTTATAATTATTTTAAAGTAATGGTCTTGCATGTGTAACTAAACCTCTATGCACTATGTGGCTTGGCTTTTTGTGCGACTTTTGCATTTGGAGGAGGAGATATGTGGAAATTGAGCCCTAAATCTCCTCTCGATGTATCTAGGATAAGTAGTGTGATGGAAAGATTGGGGATCCTCCCTCGATGTATCCAGGCTGAGCAACATGACAGAGAGATTGGGGATTTGACCTCCATATTTCAACATTGATGCTCTCATGGTCGATATCTATGATAAAGTCATCGAAAATGAGTCCAAGTTGTCAAAGATCACCAAGGAGACCACAAAGCTCGAACAAAAGATTTTTTCCATGATTTTGAGTGGAAAATGGGATGAATGAAGTCCAATTCTTGCAATGTGGTTGAGGTTGGGGGACATCACACATGTGTTGCCACTACAGAGAAGACATAATATGGCTACCATGTATGGAAATGAAACAACCATATGATGTTTTACAATAAGGAAAATGGTTTTCACCTTGAGTACACCTATAGCAATGATTTCTAGTGCCTTGGGGAAGATGAAAATGTGAGGCTAAGAAGGATACCCAAAATTCAGTTTTGCGGGAGTAGATGGAGAAAGTCGATGAGGCCAATGTTGGGATTTTATGCAGAAAAATTCATCTAGCCTCCAAGAGTTGAATTGAAATATTTATTCTGGTCATGGATGTCTAATAAGGGTTTATATATATCATGGGTATGTCTACTAGGAATTATTTCAAGTCTGTCTATTAGGGTTTCCAATTGGAAGATGTTTTAGAGGGCAATGGTTTGGCTTGGTTTTGACTTTGGAAATTCGGCCCTCTAGGGTTGCAAAACACACTCCTGCTGGCTGACTTACGCTATGTTGCTGGGTAACTGCTAGGAGATGGCTAAACTAATGATAAAACGGTTGCAACTTCTACCAATCAGCTCTACAAATGAAGGGTTGATCCCCTCACTGGATTCCAAGCTAGGAAACTTGGATCCTTCCTCCTCCTCTGAAGCTGCCACTATTGGATTGCGTAATTTCTGAAGGAGACTGCACCTCTAAGAGGGGCATTAGTATGGCCTGATGCTGGATGATGAGATACTGCTCTGGAATACTAAAATACACTCAACAGGGTGAAGGTTTTATCCCTTCATAGGATTCCAAGCTAGAATGCTTGGAACTTCCTTCCACCTCTGAAGCTTCCATTGCTAGACTGCAAAATGCTGAAGATGGCTGCACTGCCAAAGAGGGGAAAAATCTTGGCCTGATGTTGGATAATACAATACTGCTCTCAATATGCTGAAATATACTCACAAGTGAAGGGTTGATCCCCACACAGGATTCCAAGCTGAGATGCTTGGAACTTCCTTCCTCCTCTCAAACCCTACTACTAGAATGCATAATTTTTGCAGGTGATTGTTGTTGCATGAAGGGACAGAATGATGGCCTGATGCTGGATGTTGAACCGCTGCTCAGAAATTAATTTCCTGAGTGGGCACTCAAAGTCCCCCGAGGATAAGGGTGGGATCCCTACTCGGAGACACATGTGTGCTAAACAACACAACAAACTTAGCTAAAAAGTTGAAGTGTGCATAAAGTCATAAACGACAATACAATATCAATATTCAGAATGCCTTCTATGGCTACCATTCCTTTCCTTTTATGCTTGTGAGCCCTTAGACCCTTAGGCCCACACAATAATGATGTTGCACACTTGGCCATTAGCCTCCATAATCATTGCACTGTCCTCCACTATCTCCACTACCTCCATAACTGCATTGTTGATTTGGTCATCTTGACCCACATTCACACTAAGAAGTGGTTTACTCATCTTGACCCCATCCATATGCATTGATCCACATTCACACTAAGAAGTGGTTTATTCCTACTAAAGGGATTTATGGGTCCCTCTACCCTCTTATTCATCTATATTATTAACAAAAAAGAAAATTAATATTCCAATTAGCTAAAAGCTAATTAGGAATATTACAGTCCTTCCTGCCAAAAATTGTTTGTCCTCAAGCAATCCCTGAATAAGCATCCTTTCTACTGGCACTGCCCCACGGTCACTGGAAATTTTTCTAGGGTCCCAGATGTGTCACTATATCATCCTTAGTCTCAGCATCAACCTAATCTGAAGATATCTATCAATATCAGGATCCCAAGCCATCCTGATCAATGTGAGGTACACCTTGCTCCACTTGTTATCCAATTGGATACAAGTACCAGAGGCCCTCTGCGTACCACTAGTATATAGAGCGCCATAATCATATAAAGTAATATTTGTCTCTACATACAACTGCTCTACTAAGTCATCCATCTCATGTAATCCAAGGGTGAGAGCCTGAAGATATAATCTGATTCCTGTGGGAATAAGTCCTTCCCTGCACGAGCTCCTCTTGAACTCCCCCTGCTGATTATCACTCCATGCTGGTGAAGTTCCCCATGCCAACAAAGAATCACTAAATCCCAATAGAAGATCTAAATGATCTTCCCCTGTAGGGACCCGATCACCCCTAAGGGTATATGAACCATGAAATCCAGTGATGCTTAGATCCCTTTCCATTCTCATGAGAGTGCCACCATGCTTACACTGCACCACTCTGATTATGAAATAACACTCATCTGCATAGATCTAGACTTCGTGGCACAACTCTATGGACCACTTGATGCCAATGTCATCAAGTACCATAGGGCAGCCCACATGTACCCATGCATCCACCACTCTGCTAGTGCATCCACCACAATGTGATATACACATCCTCATCTTCCCAGGTACACCTAAGTGATTCAACTCATCACATGCAATCAGGAGTAACACTGCTATGTTGAACCTCAGTAGCTCTAAGGCCCAATGCATCAATGAGAGAGAATTGTCTCCATATAATGCTCTGTCCATAAATATCCTTGGAGGCAACGCCCCAAGTGCCTGCTGCACCACATCATGGGTCATTGCACACCACCAAGTGTCTTTGCACTCCTAAAAATGCCACTGTATGCTTCAACCTGCCCTTGCATACCATTGGATACCTCCTTCCACTGTTGTACCACTTTATACCATCCCATGCCTTGTCTGTGTCAAGGCACCGTCTTATGCCCTGCCAATGCCACCTCCTCTGATCAACTCCTACCAAAGTAAGCTAATCACCCTATGAATCCATGCACGATCGATATGCTGAGATAGCTCCTGAAAAGGGTGTACCCTCTTGTCAAACCATCCTGTCACTAGGGTTGTCTGGGATTCTGATAGAGGTCTTAAAATGTGTGTGAGCCCAAACATCCATACCATTGCGCAACTACTACCATCACCTACCGACTCTATGATGTGATGGGAAATCCCACCTTGATCCCACCAATAATATTTCCCTTGTGTCCCTCTGATAATCCATGGACTCGACTGAAATGTGGCCATGGATATATTCAGCTGCCTAGCCTACTCCATGGGGTACCAACTGAGAATATCTCATCATCCAATCCCAACATGCGGATGTTGCACCCCACACAACTCTGATCGTCTCATCCTATTATCCAACACTTCATAAGTGAAGCGGTCCTCAGAATACTCTACTAGCAAGTGGGCCCTCCCAACTGCATCACTACTCATCAAGGATAGTGTTGTTCGCCTCTGTGACAATGAATCTACTACCACCTTTTCCTCTCCTTGGACATACTCAATCTCGAACTCATAGGCCTAAATTATGATGATCCACCTTTGCTTCCTCTCCTGTAGTTGCTCATGCTCAAGAAAATGTTAGAGATGGTTGTGGTCAGTCATCACCTGAAATATGTTGCCGACCAAATACTGCTGAAATTTGGCCAATGCATGCGTAATGGCTAGCATCTCTTTGTCGTATATGGAATACAACAACTCATGCAACAGTAGCTTCCGGATCTCAAAAGCTATGGGATGGTCTCACTGTACCATAACTGCGTCTATTCCCTCCTCTAAAGCACCACACTCCAACACAAAGTGTTGTGTGTAACTCAATAATTTCGACTTGGAATAGTTGCTCATCTCCTCCTTGATCATGTCAAGGGTCTTCTGCGTAGTGGCTATCCCCTGTTCCAAATCAACAATGTGCTCCAACCCCTGGTCATGCGGCTGCCCTGGTGGTGCCGAGACTATCTGGGGTGGATATGTATGCATGCCTCGGATCAGCATGCTTGGGAACACTTTGCAAAGATGCAAGAATTCCTCCAACTGGTGCAAATGCTCCTTCTGCTGGTGTTGGTGGTAGTAGCTGATATCCTCCTGATGCATCAACACTGGCACCTCCCTTCTGCTCCTCATACACTTCCTCTTCTCCTTCATTGTCGGAGAATTCCTCAATGTAATGTGCCTCCGAGTTTCTTCTATCAAACCTCTCCACCAATATTCGAGTGAACTCTACATACACACTCACTCCTACTTGACCCAATCCATGGAACCACCAGTCGTGTGCTTCACCTTCAAGGTGCAGCACTACTATCTTGATAGACTCTGCTTCCGCTACTTGGCACAACTAGAAATAGATATCTAATTTCTCGACCCAAGCCTTTGTTGTACTCTTGGATGACCCATCGAATGTAAGCAAAAAGAATCTACCCGAGGTATGTTGCTTACCCTGCATGTACCCTCCTCTATTGTTGTTGTTGGGTATCCGGTTGTCTTTGATTTGGAAAAATCCTGGGAAAGTCAGATTATCTCTTAAATTCTGGGTTTGAGATTAGTACTTTGCAAGATAGTCACTAAAAGTCTCCTACTCCTAATGTCCTCCAACCTGAGATCGGTAATCTACAAAATAGTCACTAAGAGTCTCTTGTTGTTGATGTCCTATAGCTCCATTTCCTACTGCTAGGAAGGTGGGCATAGGGTGCTGTGAGAATTTTTGCACCGCCAGTTTCTCATACCACTGATGTGGAGTACTTGAATTCTCTCCATACTGTAACCCTCATGGGATTTCCCTTTTCCTTTCTACTCTCATCTCTTTGATCTCTCTAGTGAGATCCTGCAAACATTTGAGGAGTTTGGGAAACTCTTTCCCATCAATTCTCCCGCCATTGGAGACTTTCCTCTATCTTGATCTTGTCATAGAATGAAGGGTTTCCCACAAGCTGAGCCAAGATTATGCTTTGATACCACTGTAACATTCCAAAATGGAAAAGACAGGAATATAGAACATCTGCAACATTCCAAATAAAGAAAACAAGAATATAGCACTAAAATATGGAAAATTCTGGAAATATGCTGCAACTAGAAATTGTATTAAGACATCATAACCATGAGTATAAATAGCTGGGTCATATCATTATAATTAACAACAAAATAAAGTACACAGTGCTCCAAATAATATGCACTCAAGCCAACAAGAAGTGGCTGAAATAACTCTAAATCCTAGCATTGGAAATGTGGTTGTTGCTAGTGCTATTGGAAGGTTGTGTCTGTGCAGTGCTGCTGGAAAATTCTGTTGCTCGAAAGAAAAATCATTTGCGAGAGGCTGCTGTAGTGATAAGAAAGATCTGGGGTTTTAACCACGAACTCTAATCGAAAAACCCAGAAAATCCCAGAAATGGTTTGGCTTGGTTTTGACTTTGGAAATCCAGCCCTTTAGGGTTGCAAAGCACACTTCTGCTAGCTGACTTACACACTGCTGCTTGGTAACTGCTAGGATATGGCTGAAATAATGATAAAATTCCTGCAACTTCTCCCAATCAGCTCTATGGATGAAGGGTTGATCCCCTCACTGGATTCCAAGCTAGTTAACTTGGATCCTTCCTCCTCCTCTAGAGTTTCCACTGCTGGATTGCGCAATTTCTAAAGGATATTGCACTGCTAAGAGGGGAAATAGTATGGCCTGATGCCGGATGATTAGATACTGCTGTGGAATACTAAAATACACTCAACAGGGTGAAGGGTTGATCCCTTCATAGGATTCCAAGCTGGAATGCTTGGAACTTCCTTCCACCTCTGAAGCTTCCACTGGTGGACTGCAAAATGTTGAAGATGATTGTGCTGCAAAAGAGGGGAAAAATCTTGGTTTGATACCAAATAATACAATACTACTCTCAAGATGCTGAAATATACTCATAAGTGAAGGGATGATCCCCACACAAGATTCCAAGCTGAGATGATTGGAGCTTCCTTCCTCCTCTCAAACCCTACTGTTGGAATGCGTAATTCCTACAGGTGATTGCTGTTGCATGGAGGGACAAAATGATGGTCTGATGCCGAATGTTGAATTGAAACTCGGAAATCATCTTTCTTGAGTAGGCACTCGAATTCCCCTGAGGATAAGGGTGGGATCTCTGCTCGGAGACACCCGTGTGCTAAAAAACACAATAGACTTAACTAAATAGTTGAAGCGTGCATAAAGTCGTAAATGAAAATACAATATCAATGTTCAGAATGCCTTATATGGTTGCCATCCCTTTCCTTTTATGCTTGTGAGCCCTCACACCCTTGACCCCACACAATAATGATGCTGCACACTTGGCCACTAACCTCCATAATGATTGCGTTGTCCTCCACTATCTCCACTACCTCCATGACTGTGATGTTGATTTGGTCATCTTGACCCCATCCACATTCACACTAAGAAGTGGTTTATTCATCTTGACCCCATCCATATGCACTAATCCACATTCACACTAAGAAGTGGTTTATTCCTACTAAAGGGATTTATGGGTCCCTCTACCCTCTTATCCATCTATCTTATTAACAAAACAAAAAATTAATATTCCAATTAGCTAAAAGCTATTTAGGAATATTACACTTTGATTTGTTGGACCATGAACACTTGATTGCTTCCTTATCTTCATGAATTGTTGCATGTTGTGATTGTGATCTTATTTTCTTTGCTTTCGTTGATAATCTCTTTTCTTCTTTGGCTTCTTTTGATGATGTTGCATCCTAGGTCTTTGATTGAATTCAAAGGTGGTGGACATGTGATTGTCTGCCACATGTAGTCCTCCTCTTTCTCCTTTTCCTTCACAAGGCATGATTCTTCTTCAAATCCCAATCCAATTTTAATAAGTGAGATCTTTGACTGATGAGGTTTTCATCCAAAATTTTGGTGCTTTTCTCCAACTTTTGATACTGGGATAGCTGATTATTTTCCTTTTCAAGCTCACATATCAAAGATGTTAATTCCTCTTCCAGTCTTGCACGATAGGCTTCCTAGTCTTACAACTATTTTGAGAAATTCTCATTTTATGCTATATCTTTAGATCAATGATTTTCATATCATTACTCTCATGGCTACTCTCACTATCTTATTGACAGAAAATTGGATTTTCTACTACTATGAATGTGGAGTCCTTTTTATCATTCTTTTTTCTCTTCAAGAATACAATGGTTTTTTTCAACAAATTTTGAATCTTAATCTTGATCCTTTATCTTCCGTACAAACTATGCAGCTTGTCCATGATTTATTTTGCAGTCTTCCAGTGTCTCACTTTAGCTACATTGTGATTTGACAATCCCTTCAAAACGATCTTTTCGGCCACCTCATTAAATTCATTCTTTGTACCATATTCAATTGGGAGAAAAATATTCACATCAAATGTTAAAATATATGCTTCAAATTTCACCTTCCGAAGCAAATAATTTGATCAATGTAGAAAAGGAACTCCATCTGCTGCAAATCTTCCCTTGTTACCCATGATCTACCTTCCAGCAGTGAAGTTGCGCTAGAAGGAACTGGGCTCTGATAGAAATTGTTGAAACTAGGATCACTACTGAGATGGGTGGGTGGGGGGGAGGGGGGGTGGTGAATCAGTAGTGATAACGATTTCACAACAATAAAATTAAAAAAACAAAATCTCCACTATATTAATGAATTCATCACTTAACAAATAAGCATTAGATCTAAATATGCAACTTCAACTAGAATCGACACATGAGAGCCATAACATATGAAATAAACACACACAATGAGACATAAATCATCACATCACATAGAAACACTTGAAAACCCCCTGCAAGTTAAAAACTACCCTTATTGCTGCACTACTCAAAATATTTTTATTATCTGTCAAGCAAATCATTACATATAAAGTATAATATGGAAACTATCTGAAAGGAACTCTAATCTCCATCTCTCGACTCTATGGACCACCATTCGTCGGAAGCCTCCACGACCATCGAGCCTTGCCCAACTCCAACTGGACTTATGAAGAGATATGTTCCTGATACTTGTTTTATATGAGCACCCACCCCACTTCTTTATGTGGTTCACCTTTCATGCATTTTCAAACTCGAACCCTAGAGTTGCTCAACATGAACATCACAACAACAATATCTTCATAACACATTATCAACACTCTCAATACAAAACATCAATCATTGAATCAAACTCAATCATAACTCTCTCTCACATCCACATACCATACTCAACTCACAAAGCCTCAATATAAAAGCTGAAAATAATCTAGATGTAAAGACTCAATGATGCAATATAAAATTGCCATATAAAAACATGAAACATTGATGTAGTCAATCTATTACAATCATACCAACAACACATATAAAATCAAATAAAATTATGCCCCTACAATCACAAACAGATTAGCAAACTCCTTAATAACTCTGTCACTTTTCTTTTGCATACAAATAGTCTATACCCATGCATACTTCAGTGTCTTCTACGGCTACACCTCCTTGCACACTCTACTACAACAAATTCATTCTCGTCGCCACTTGCTCGCCAAAACACTATGCAATTTTCTCACACAAGAGAACCAACCAATAAGCTCATGATCTCCATCTATTTGTAATATTTTGTAATGGTTAAATCAATAATCACAATTCTGTAATGGAGTTTTGTTCATATGTTAGAAGTGGTTTGGTTCATTGCTTCTTGACTCAATCTAGCCACTAACTTCACTTACCAATAAATATTCTCTTTTAACCATCTTCTAGAAGTTCAATAACCTTTTTTTGACATTTACATGGTGATTCCTGAACAAGACAAGTCAGAAAGAGAAATAATCACTCGATGTGCACGAGGAATGCAGAGTAAATTTCGTCTTTTCTTCCAGTCGCAGACACAAGCCTGTGAAAATTAGATTGCAATAGCTCTTGCAACATTGCTAGCCAGCGGCTGGGACTTTCAATCGCTCCCATAAGCCTCCATCCATGCGATTGGGGCAAAGGATGACCAAAATTAACTTTCCTTAGCTCAGAGTTTTCCAAAAATTCTTCCATAGCTTGATCATCACAGTAAGTCCTCAGGAAGCCATTGTAACCTCTGCAACATTTTTTAAACCACTACCACATCACCAACATTATCACAAGTCAAACTAGGTTGACTTGAATGCCATCCATTAGTTGCACTAACACTTGAGCCATCAAACTTCTCCACGACTACTCCAACATATGCATGACCTTGAAACCATCAATAATAGGTCATGCAACTGATCATACAAGCTAAAAACCATCCACACACACACCAAGTACCATAAACATGACTTGACAATCTCCGTCATTGGTAACTAGGTGTAGCATCTCCACACTCTACCAAGGCATCAACATATGCACCAACATCTACAATCATTGAACTAAGGTCTGTAACCAATGCACAAACCAAATACCTCTGCATCACATGGTACCAACAACTCATGCTATCAGGTTAACATCAATGCCAACCATCAATAGTGCATCACAACATGAATGCCAACAACCACCACTATGAACTTAACAATCTTGCCTCTTTCACCCAGTCAATTTTTTTGAATAAAAATGAATTCCTAGTCACATTTATTTTCACCATATATCTCTTAGTTGCAAAGAGATTTCAAAATATGTTAAAACTCTTACATTAAAATGTTAATAATTATAAACTTTTTATATTTCTATAATTTTAATAAAATTCATTCATTGATCTATTGCTTTGGAGCTAATACAAATCAAATAAATTTTAAATTTATTTGAGAAATTTTAAATTATATATATAGTCAATTACTTGTGACAAATATAAAATAGCAATGCTCATATTAAACTTGTTAAATAAAGAGAGAAAAACTCGAATTATTTAAAATTTAGCAATCAAAATTATAATTTTAAAAAATTACTAAAATAAATAAATAAATAGATAATTTTTGTCAATTACTTGAAATAGAAATAATAATAATAAAAAAACAAACAAACACAAAACACTTCAAATTTACCAATCAAAATTATAATTTCAGCAAATTATTATTAAAACTGAAAAAAAACACATCGAAACACCAACGTATAATCCTATAATATGTAGGAATCAACTGGAATCAAAATCCTTTCAACTTCCATCCGGTGAAATACTTATAAATATGATAATAAATGGGATTGGGTACTATATGATAATAAATACGATTGAGCAGTATAGGCTCACCGTTATATTTAAACAAATTAGGATGATATTAGAGTTAACATAGGATATTGATTT
Organism: Pinus albicaulis; assembly: GCA_034641835.2. Taxonomy (NCBI): domain Eukaryota; kingdom Viridiplantae; phylum Streptophyta; class Pinopsida; order Pinales; family Pinaceae; genus Pinus; species Pinus albicaulis. The sequence goes on along the minus strand of CM076582.1, from coordinate 238,943,076 downwards.
ATTAAGACTCCAAGGCAATTAATTCTTTTGGAAATTTATAATGTCCGATCAGACCTAGAATTTGATTTTCTTTGTTATTTTCATCCCTTCTTTGTATTTTTCATGCCCTTCGTTTTAGGACTTGGAATTTGATCTTCTTTGTATTTTTCATGTCCTTCGTTTTTATAATGTCCGATCAGACTTGGAATTTGATCTTCTTTGTTTTTTTCATGCCCTTCGTTTTAACCTTTATGCATCAAGATTTTTTCTTTTCTTATAATTTTCGCTTTAGTTTTGGATAAGAACATTTCGTATTTAAAATTTTCAAAATTGGATCCGGTTAGAAAGATAAAATACTAGCGAGAAATTTAAATCATAAGTTAATATCTAAAAGAATGAGAAATTTAAATCATAAGTTAATATCTAAAAGAATGAGAAATTTAAATCAAAAGTTAATATCTAAGAGACAACATAATAAGCCATCCTTAAAAACAACTCCAAACAATATTACGGTTAGAAAGATAAAATACTAGTGAGAAATTTAAATCATAAGTTAATATCTAAACGAATGAGAAATTTAAATCAAAAGTTAATATCTAAGAGAACATAATAAGCCATCCTTAAAAACAACTCCAAACAATACTACTCAAAATGATGTTGGTCACCATCAAGTATATTTTAAAGGATGCGAAAACAGACACTCACAGCATAAGAGATGTTCAATTACCGGTTCCTCGATTGAGGGGAATTTGCTCATGATTCCCAAAGTCTGCAAAATAAATAGACTGCCATCAATTAAATATACTTTCTCGTGGTTTACATTTCTTACGCTGTCAGCGTTTTTGTCTGGTCTTGGTCTTCGTAGGCGAGCCTTATTTCCACTGCTTATCCGCCCATTAATGTTCCCCCACGTACCAATGCCATGCCACTCACATGCGTGAACATCCATAAACAGCATCCCGACAAGCAAGAGGGAATGCGTCATAAAATGGAAGTGTCTTTCGTTGACAACGGAGCTGATCATTAGCCCCGTCCGCTCCCAAGAACCCCTTTTTCTTCCCGTGGGCCAGGACGAGCCTTTGGTGGACGCACCCTCCTACGATGGCCATTGCCACCACTACGATGTTGTGAACGCTGTCTATACAATACGGTATATACAAAATACACACATTTAATGGGACGCACATTTGAATTTGAATTTGAAACCCGCGCAATTTTTGGTATGAATTTGAAACCCGCCCAAACGAAATTTCAATTTCTATCATAATAACCGCTAAGCCCGATGTTTGCTAAGGCGATGCCTAGATCAGGACGCAATCGTTATGGATTCTAAAACAACCTGGTATTTACTTGCCCCTTTTCTTACTCATCTTTATGGACTGATACAACAATAATTAGTTATGTTTGGTGTGATAAGTTGCGAGTTACTAAGTAGGTGCTAATTTGTTTTGTGTGTAAATTTGGAAACAGGGGAAGGAGGAGCAGGATGATGTTGTTGATCCAAATGGTAGTAGTGGCTGCATTTATGTTTTTCATTAATCTGCCATTGCAGGTGCAGCATGCTGTGGAAACGTCGGAGCACCCAAATGTGGTAGATGCTGATGGGCATCCTGTGTTGTTTGGAGAAGAATATTACATTTTACCGGCTGTAACTGGCAGTGGTAGTGGAGGACTGGAACTGAAGCTGTGCGTGAACGACAGTTGCCTAATGTATGTGAAGCAAGAGAGTTCTGAGAAATCGAAGGGACTCCCTGTGGTGTTCACGCATTTTAAGGGGCAAAGCGCCAACTTTTCATCGGTAATTGTGGAAGAGAACACCGATCTGAACGTGAAGACGGCCGCAGTGACGAGTTGCGTTCAATCCACGGAGTGGTCTAAGGAGAATGATGTGAATGCCAGGAAATGTTTCATAAAAGTTTCGGATACATCTTCGTTGTTTCAGATTACAAAGGCGAGTGATGGAGATGGTTACAATATGTACTACTGCCCAACATCATCCTGCTCCTCCTTCCCCTGCTTCCAAATTTACACACAAAACAAATTAGCACCTACTTAGTAACTCGCAACTTATCACACCAAACATAACTAATTATTGTTGTATCAATCCATAAAGATGAGTAAGAAAAGGGGCAAGTAAAAATATGGAGAAGATTCCCTATCCAGTTTTCTTTAATGTGACTTTTCGAAAATGTTTTCAAGGTTATTTTTCCGATCTAATTTTTGGGAGGAAATTATTGAAATTACAAATTTAATGGGTAGACTCTCCACAATAGAAGAACCCAGCAGCCCGCCTGACACGTAACTACCTGCAAACCTATGGGAGAATACCAATTGTCCTCCTCCACATTATATTAACTATATATATACATTAAAATGAATATTACAATATTTTCAAATTGAGGCGATAGAAATCAATATAAATTAAATTTCACTTCTTTATAATATATAAAACACATTTTTATGAATTTGAATATAAATAACATCTCTAATATACTCATAAATTGTATTTAATTATTAAATTCAAACTATTACAATTTTATTATTAATAAATTTTATATAAAATTATTATTGATAAATACTAAATTTTAAATTAAATTAGTTTAAAAAATATGATTTTATTATTTTAAATTATTTAAATTTTAATCTAACCAGTGAAATTGTATATAGAAAACATTGAAATTAATAAATAAATCGTAATATATTTTAGATTAATCACATCATTAAGATTTGGTTTATGTACAGAACAAACCAAAAATCAATAAAAGAAATAAAGTTTTTCTCTTTCACATGTTATTTTATGTAAAATTATGGTGAAATTGAAGTATTTTATTTATGGACAACATTAGTTTTTTTTTAATGTAAAGTTATGTGACAACATCACTGCCATACTGGGTTGTAGAGCACCTCTTTGCTTAATTATTCAGTCAAGCAAAGAGGTTTTTGGAGGTGAATATTTTCCAATAGAGCCCTCACCATAAAGTGATATTTACAATACATACACTCGTGATTTATGATGAAACTTGATGTTGCATTCAATTTATAATTAGAATTATTACTAAGTAATGAAGGATGACCTTAATTGGCCATTAACCATCAATTCACCAAATTTCAGATTGCATTCTAGGGTGCACATCCTTCAACTTCTTTATTATTGTGCTTATAAATCTTAATAGAGGTATATTTTGTTTCCTTGGTGACACATTTTAAGAGATTATCGAAAAACTTATCTCTTCGATATAAATATTTAAGCATGTGTTAAATGATAATTAGAGAGCCCCCAACACAAATGAGAGAAAAAACTTGATTTTATTTAGCAAAACAGATATAATTGGACATTTCATGATTATTTTTCATCTTTCTTAAACCTAGATCAATACTCTAAAAAAAAATTCACCAACACCAAAATATGACTAGTCCCCCTACCATTTCTTTATCATATATTTTAATAATATTATTTTTAAAATAATTTTAATTAAATTATCATAAAAATAATATAAACAAATATTTATAATTTTAAAAATGTAATAATTATTATCTTCACATAACTTTTACTCAAAATAAAATACTACACATAGCATAATAATTAATTTTAATCAAAATATAATACTACACATAAATATATCTATATATATGTATGAATGAGAGTGTGTGGAGCACAATTTCATTTTACATGCCCTTTCAATAATAGTTTATGGAGTATGCATATTTTTAAACTATTTTCCCCAAAAAAATTTGTTAGCAGAATGTGTTTGTTTTTTTTAATAGTTAAGAATAAATTTATTTAAAAATATTAAATTAAATTTAAAATTGTAATATTAATAATTAAAAAAAAAATCAATTGGGACAATAAGTAAAGTGGAAATGTAGGTTGGGGCCATCCGTCTCCTTTCACAGAATTTAAGAGGGGTGTTGTGCTCAGCTAGCCCCATGCATAAAATATGTGAACTTAATTCTTCATTTTATATGATGGATAGTCACCCTTAGTTATTCTCCTATGAAAATTTCCTTTGTTATTCATAATTTATGTTGGGTATGGCCTCTTTCCTCATCACTAGTGGCATTATTGTTTTGGGAGTTTGGTAGTGTTGTAATAGTGCTTGGAGGACAATATGTATTTCAATGGTGTGACCCTTGGCTTTTCCTAAGCCTGGATCGTCTGACTATGAATTTGAAGAGATGGAGACCTAGGCTTGCATGCAAATTATTACAACCCAAAGTACTGAAGGAATAGCTATTCACATGGGAATTTCGATGCAGTACTAGAGTTGAAACTAGGACATGCATATATTTCATGCCATGAGACATTATGGAATTCACTGGGGCTAAAGGAAATAGTGTTTGGCAAAGCCACCTTGTACTTAGTGTCTAAGAATTCTCTAGCTTCAGTGAAACAGGATAGTAGTAGCAGGTTATAGAGTTATCTCTCTTTCCCTATTTTCTATTCTTATGGATCTTAGTTATACTGGTTCAAGTCTGGTGGTTTCCTTTCAAATCTTTATAAGGTGCATTGGGACAATATTTCTAGTGTATCCTGGCATGAGTCTATTTGGAGGCAGTTATTTGTGTCTTCGGTGTACGAGACTTTCTTTTCTTGTGGCCTTGATTTCCCTAAATCCTTTGTACCTTCGAGCTTGACTTCTATTTCGATCCATTTAATTTCAATCCCCTCAAGCTGTGTCTATTGTAGGTAAACTATATTGCTTGATTATTTCTCTATTGATGTAAAATGTCACGAAAATGCATGTGTAGTCATAGGGGTGTTGGGACAGAGGCTAGCAAGGTCATTTGCATGCATAGGCACAGGAAGAAGAATCCACAACAATCTTTCACTCAACTACTCCTCCTTTTATCCACAGAGAAATTTGTTTGCTCGAAACCCTCACCACTAATGACCCCTATGCATAATTTGACTCTAAGATCACGAAGGAAGTAGCTAATTGGGTTCCTGGGCCTAGTCATACTAGGGGAAGACAAAACCAATATTTGAACTCTATCACCCTTCATTACCAAATGAAATTTTTTTTAGGAAAAGTATCAAAAGAGAAACATGAAGATCGTAATGATACATATCTTCCTTGAATGAGATAAAATGGGCACCTTGGATAGTGATATCAACACTCATGTTTGGCTAGCTTGGATTCTCAAGTGGCTCACGTGGAAAGTCATCTTCAATGTGAGCTCAAGCCTCCTGCTCCTACTGGTACCAATGCACAGGACCGTAGTCTAGTGACCTCCTCAAATTCTTGATCACTTTGTCTAACCTACTATAGCTTTTTTCTTCTTTATGTAAATTGGTCTCACTTAGGTCTAATTGTTTTCAGTAGTAGAAATTTTATTTGACACTTGCTATTAAATTATCAGTCAACAGATTTGGTTTCCCTAGTGGTTGATTGAGATTGATAATAATATGAATTTGATGCACTTTGATGTTTGGAATGATGTAATGTGAAATTTTGAGGTAATGCAAACTTACCTTACAAAATAAATTTAAATCATTTTATAAAATTTAAATCAAATTACGTGTTAAAGTTATATTAAATTTTATGTATTAATATTATAACTCAAATAACTAACTAAATATAAGTTGGCAATGAATAATAAAACTTATCTATATATTTTATAACAATTTTAGAGTTCCATTGATCTCATTTTCAAATTTAAAACACACACACACACACACACACACACACACACACACACACACACAGATATATATATATATATATATATATATATATATATATATATATTTTATGGTTCCATTGATCTTATTTTAAAATATTTAGCTAAAAATATTAATACTTTATTTAAATTTTACAAAATTATTTATCAATTATTCTCATTAGTGAAATATAGATTAGATTCCTTGATAGGATCAAAGGCTTACCAAATTCCTTACTCTTCTAGAAAACCTTATATCAATCAAACTAGGTGATCATTCAAATATTTTAATGCCCCATATCATCAAATAATAACAATAATATAAAAAAATAAAATAATAAATAATAAAAGTAAGAATATTTATTAATAAATAATAAAGTAAAATTCATAATAAATAAATAAAGGAAATTGTTTTATAAAAAAACATGAAATACTAAAAACAATAAAGATAAATAACATTAATTTTTTGCAAAAAAAAAATACCATAAAATAGAAAGAAAAAAAAAATCCCATAATGACACATGGATTGTGTGCATGGAAATATTTTTTTTTCTATTTTTGGAACAATGTGTTCTATTTAATGGAGGAGAAAGAGTATGTGAGACATTCTTTTCATAAAATAATTATAGAATAGGGAAGATTCATTGGAATATATAGTTGATTGAGGACTCTAGAGAAGTCAGTTATACAAAAACATAATGCACTTGAGCCTATGGTTAGGGTGAAGAGTCACCCACAACACATTGGTTACAGTCAAGATGATCACAACAACTAAATTCTCACAAATTGTAAGTGAGTTGGATTCTTCAACTCCTATGTATAATTTATCTCACTCACCTAACATGTTTATTATGTAATTATTAACATTTTTTCATGTTTATCTTGTAATTATTAACATTTTTTCATGTTGTTAATTAATGGTCTTGACACAGCTAATTTTGCATTTAATTGTATTTAATTATGGTTTAATTTTGAACCATAATATACGGTATGAAATCTTGCAAGATTTCAATACTAAAGTCCATGGGTTTCTTTAACGATATATTTGTATTTTATATTTGAAATCATAATGATTTTAAAATTTTGAAGAACATGCATTTCAAATCAATTAAATATAATGCCACTGAGACCATTGCATATTATCAAAAGTAATATTCAAGGGTGAAATTAAGGAAAAACAAAAAACATGTAAACTAAATAAATAAATAAAATTTATTTATTTTTAAAGATAATATTTAATAATAAGTTTAAACCAGTAGAAAAAAATAGCGATGGATGGCTGCGTGCGCTGGTGCGCTTTGGTCTCTTGACCTAGGCCTCTTCTGAGCGCCTCTGCGTCCTTGCGCTGGGCCTCCTGCCTTGCGCCCCTGATCTCCTTCTCTGTCCACCTCTGGGCCCCCTGCCCTGTGTCCCTGCGCCCTATCCCCGTGCTCTGCTCTCTGTCTGCTCGCTGGCCTGACTCAGCATGGGCTCTCAGGTGGCCAATTCGGATCTGTCTGCTGCCTCGCCTCACGCTCAAGCCTTCGTTGATCTCATCAGCTCTGTGGGCCCTCCTAAGCCTCGTCCCACCATCTCCGGATTCGTTAAAAAATTAGATGGCCTGCAAGAAGTTGTCCTCCCCCCTTGCTCCCTCGCATGGAGGCTCTCTCACTGGCTGAAAAGGGCTTGATAGGCCAGTTCAATGGGCTCTGGCCTTCCCCGAAGTCTGTCTAGAGATGGATTGAACGGAACTGGGCCGACAAAATCTCTGGAAAAATCTCCATCAGGTTCTGTGGCAAAGGCTATTTTACCTTCCACTTTGAATCTAAGGATGACAGGGATCTTATCTTTAGAAATGGTCCCTATTTCATGGATTCTAGGGGTCTTTATCTCCACAAATGGACCCCTGACTTTGATCCTGAGCTCGACGTGCCTTCCGCGGTCCTTGTTTGGGTGCGCCTTCCTCACCTTCCCCTGCATTGTTGGGGGGACGACTCGGTCAGGGCTATTGGGAATGCGATCGACACCTTCATTGACAGGAGCGAACCAAAGGAGAACATGCTCGCATGCGCCAGAATTTGTGTCGAAGTTGATCTGGGCAAAGGGCTGCCGGAAGCCATCAAACTCAAAGTGGACGATTGGACTCACATCCAGCAGATCGACTACGAGTAGATCCCGTTCAAGTGTAAGGTATGCCATGAGTATGGACATTTTGCTAATCGCTGTACTAAAAATATTGATAATGTTAGCCAAGAATCTGATCATCCTTGGGAAACCGTAAAAAAGAAGAAGAAAGCTAATCCTGCCTCACCTCCCAAACCCCATGATGTGCCTCAACCCTCCCATTTCCCTCCTCCCCCCTCCGAAATTGACCCTCATAATCTCCCCTCAACCTCTGCTACCCCTCCACCAAACTTGCAATCCAACCCCTTTACAATCATTTCTCCTCCTGACAATGATCCTCCCCTATCCATCCCTCCCCCTCCTCTTGATCCTCCCCCCTCCTCAACTCCCCCTCTTGTCCCCTCATCCCCTTCCCCTAGCTCGGCCTCCACTAGGATCACTAGAAGCTCAGCCAAGGAGCATGGTGCCTCATTGGAATCCCACAAGAAGCAAGGTCCTGGCAGAAAATCAACCAAACAGCTCTGGATAGAAAATGCTCAGAAAGATATTGTTTTAGGAACTTAGAACCCAATAGAAAACTACATTCTAGGTCAGAACAGCAGGGACATCATGCAAAAGGTCCAAGGAGGAAGAGCACCTCCTCAATCCGAACTCTTACAATGATGAAAGTCTTATCTTGGAATAACAGGGGTTTAAGGCACCCCTCCAAATCCAAAGCTCTCAGGGATCTCATTAATCAAGAACAGCCAGAAATTATTCTTCCCCAAGAAACGAAGCAGGGAGAAGCCGATATGAGGACAATAATAGACAGAGAGAAAAAATACAAGGGCGCTTTATCAAAATCCAGAGGCGCATCTGGGGGATTAGCTACCCTTTGGGCTAACAATGTGTGGCAACTTAAAGATTCAACAGTCACGCAAAACTGGTTCAAAACGGAGTTAGAAAGAATCGAAACACAACAAAGCATCGTTGTATACAATCTATACAGCCCAAATCACTACAGAGAAAAAGAAACTTTCTGGAACTCTCTAAGGGATGATATGCACAACGAAGAAAGTAACAACATCATAATGGGAGGCGATCTAAACCTCATTCTCCACTCCAATGAGAAACGAGGTGGTTCCTTTGGGGAAGTTCCTTTTAGAAGACTTCTAGATGACATTATCCAAGAGCACGAACTAGTTGACATCATTCCTAAAAATCGCAGATACACATGGTCCAATAGGAGAATAGGAAAGGACAACATCATGGAACGGCTGGACAGGATCCTCATCTCTGTTTCCCTCCTTTCCTCTTTCTCCTCAGCTTCGGCATCTATCCTCCCCTTCTCCGCTTCTGACCATTATCCCACAACCCTTTCTTTGACAACACAGTGTCCTCATGGTCCTCTCCCCTTCCGCTATAGCCCATTGTGGAATGATATTAAAGAGGCCAATCAAATTGTTCGAAAGGTGTGGATCATTCACATTGAAGGATCGCCTATCCATATATGGGAGTCTAAACTTAAAAGGACCAAGCAAGCCCTTAAAGAATGGGCAAAAATTCACTACCAAGAACCAGACAAGATCAAAGCAGAAGTCAAAGCCAAACTGAAGAATGTCCTTCGCATTATTAACTCCCAAGGAACCAGCCAAGACATTCTCACTCAGGAAAAGGATATATATTGGCAGATGCACAACATTAATAGGAAAGAAGAGGAAAAATGGTGCCTTAAATCAAGGAACCTATGGCTCCAAGCAGGAGACAAGAATATTGCATTCTTCCATAAATAACACACATTGCGCAAAGCCAAAAATAATATTTCCTCCATCACTGATGAAATAGGTACCATTCACACTGATCCTGAAGCAATCAAGTAGGCTTCCTCCTCCCACTTTAAAGAGCTCCTCACTGAGGGCAGCTTGGCAGAGGACTATTTAGACCTGTTACAATACCTTCCGACCCTTATCTCTGAAGAGATAAACAATTCCATCAACCAAGACATATCTGAAGAAGAGGTTGAAAGTGTCATTTGGGCCATGCATCAGGACAAAGCCCCTAGACCTGACGGGTTCCCTATTTCATTTTACAGAGCCTATTGGAGCCACATAAAAAAAAATCTCATGAAAATGATACACTGGGCTCATCGAAAGAAGAAAATCGGGGGTTATACTAACTCCACCTTCCTAGCCCTCATACCCAAAGAAAATCGTCCATCCTCCTTTTCTCGTTTCAGGCCAATCTCCCTCTGCAACGCCTCCTACAAAATCATCACCAAAATCCTGGCCACTCGCCTCAAGCCACACATAAACAACCTCATCTCGGAGAATCAAGGTGGATTCATATCTCAAAGGCTAATCTCTGACTCTATTCTCCTCGTCTAGGAAGCCATTCACTCCAGCATATCCCGTAACGAAAACGGCTTCATCCTTAAGATTGATCTTGCAATGCTTTTGACAGGGTAAGGCACTCCTTCCTTTTAGTTATCTTGCATAAATTGGGGTTCAATCAGAGTTTCATTGATCTTATCAAATCCTGTATCTTCGGGGCTTGGATTTCCCCTCTTGTAAATGGAAGACCTGCTCCTTTTTCCAATCCTCAAGAGGGCTTCGCCAAGGCTACCCCCTCTCCCCTTATTTATTCATTATTATGGTTGAATCTTTCAGTAGGGTTCTTGACTACATGAGGCGGGTCGGTCTCATCACAAGGATAAAATATGGCAATGGAGTTCGTAATATGAATCACTCCCAATTCGCTGATGACACCTTGTTAATGGGAGAAGCCTCCACAACTATAGCTCATCGATTCAAAAAAGTTATGGACAGATTTATGCACTGTTCTGGAGGGCTGATCAACTTCAAGAAAAGTTGTGTCTATGGATGGAACACCTCCAGACAAACTTTACACAGCATCACCAGCATTTTTGGGGTACCCCTCAAGTTAAATTGGGATTATTTTAGCTACTTGGGCATGCCTGTCAGCATCAACTTCTTAAAGATTGAAATATGAAACATGACCATTAATAAAATGAAGAGGAAAGTGAACCAATGGGGCTCATCATGGCTGAATCATGCGGGACGCCTCACCCTCCTCAAGTCTAGGCTATCCTCCCTCCCGCTCTATCAATTTACTCTTTTGCAAGCCCTGGCCAGCATTCATCAAAAAATGGAGGCTATCATTCGACATTTCCTATGGCATGGGGGAAAATAAGAAAAAAAAAATACAACTTAGTCAAGTGGAATCAAGTCATCCAAGACCAGGAACATGGAGGCATTGGTGTTCGCTCACCCAAAATCATGAATCAAACCTTTGGGGGTAAGATAGTTTGGAGATTTATCAACGGGGAACAAACATGGTGGAAACAGGTGCTCAAAGTCAAATACTTAAATTTTCCAAGACAACAATTACTTCAGCAAGACATCCCCAACAGGCAGTGCACCAAAATATGGTCCTCTTGCAAAAAAATCCATCCCCCTCCTAGTAGAAAACCTCTCTAAAGTTCCGAAAGGAGGCACATCCATCAACATCGGCCAGGACCGCATCATGGGAGGTATTCCCATCATTGAAAGACCAGGCACACAGAACATTCTTCGACATTTGGATAGTATGGGCATCAAATTCCTAAATCAGATATCTAAATGGGATAACAGAAATCAATCGTGGATCGGATGGAAATTCCCTTCTATCCCTCTCCTTCTTAATGAAGACCTCAATAAGTTGCAACTCCATCTACATGGTCTAGCTCCTGTCCAGCGAAATGCCTTGGATGGATTCCGTTGGGATCCCACAGGAAAAGCCTACACCATCAAGTCTGCCTACCAGTTCCTTTGCAAAGAGAAATTTCTAGCCCATACTTGGCCTATATGGAAAATGGTATGGCACTCTGAAGTAATCCCAAAGGTTAAATTCTTCATTTGGACCTTGCCGAAAGGAAAACTCCTCACTACTGACAATCTCCAGAAAAGGGGGGTCATAGATCCTTCTATCTGCCCCAACTGTCAAAACACTGCAAAGACTATATCCCACCTCTTTCTTAGGTGCCCCTTCGCCACTCTCTGCTGGTCTGCCCTCACTACCTACTTCAAGCCTGATATCAATCAAGATGGCACTGTTGCAAATTTCCTTCTCCAATGGAAAATAATATTGCCTTGGAAAAATAAAAAGACCAATCTCCCAAGCAGGGTCTGGAACACCCTTCCGCTCACTGCCCTTTGGCATATCTGGCTCTCCCGGAATAATAAGATCTTCCGAGGCAAAGAACCTTCACTCAGGAAGCTCTGCAACAAATCCTGGAGTCTCGTCACAGAAATCTTTGCTGCTAAAAGTAATTATGGGATCGACACCTCACACCTAAGTGTCAATGAAAGAATTTTTCTTTGCGAGCTAATATTCAGAGGTAACAGGCATGCTATTCTCTCTGCTCCTCATCGCTCCACCCCTTGGAAAATTCGTCTTAAGGAAAACGCCTTCAAAGACTGGATAAAAGTCAGAGGCAAACCTACTCTATTTTTTGATGGTGCCTTGAAATTGAATCCTGGCATCGTCGGCGTAGGGGGCATCATCAGAAGTGCATCTGGGAATGTGATCTTATCTTTTGAATGGAGCCTTGGATCGCTATCCAACAACAGAGCTGAAGCTCTGGCCCTCTATCAAGGTCCAATCCAACTTAAAAAACACAGACTGGACAATGCCATCATTCAGGGCGCCTCAGCCATTGTCATACAGTCCATGATTAGCAAGCGGTCCACATCAAACGTCGCCCTAGAGCAAATCCTCAACAGATGCCTCATCCTCCTCAGTGATTTGAATGGTATCACATTTTATCACATTTAAAATAAGCTCCTTAAATCAGATGATTGCAGGCGCATGCTGCTGAATCTCTGGAGCCACCTCCTTTGCAATGATGCCAGTCATATCTCCTCCCCCTAATCATGATCTTAGCCCCACTTAGCTCTCTTGATCTCTCCTCAATTTGATATTTTCTGCACCCTGGTGCTTTTCTCCTCTTCCTCCCCACCCCGCTTCCGGGACTTTCCTCGCCCCGATTCTCTTTCTCTCTCTCGCTCGACTTCAATAAATTACCCCTCCGACCGGCCGCCCCCCACCCCCGTCCCGACCCCCCTCTGCCCCTCCACAGCTTATTGGGTCAGTTTGAATCGGGAATATGCATACACGACGATATATTTATATACTGTGCTAAAGTCATAAAGTTGGGCTTTTATTATGATTTTACCATAGTTTTAAAGATGCCGAGAGTTGATTTTACAAAAGGTTCTGTAGTAGAAACTATTCAAAAGGTGTTTTAAATCTAAAGACTTTGTAATATGTGGGTCCAGATATATATAGTCCCATGTGAAATTTGAAATATAAATGAATTTATATGTATGGTTTCATAACCATGGAAAAATGAAATATCCGTAGTAATTCATTTTTGCCCAGATTTAAAATCAGCAGGTATATATGTGCAGTAGGTGCACAAAAGCACAGTGAACAGGTGAATAAACACAGGGATAAAAGCATGGGTCTGACAGAGGTAAACAGAGATTACAGGTTTGACAGGTATACATTCACAGGTGCACACAATTACAGTGAACCAAGGTACACAGAACAGTCAGTCAACAACTACAGAAAATACAAAGTCAGTAAATCCAAAATCTAGAAAAGAAGCTGAGTGGAATTGAGATGTATAATTGAAAAATGTAAATGTAAATATTTTTTATATTGTTTGTGATGCAAAGGCAAGTATCCTAAGGAAAAGAAAACTCCCACTGTAGCATGGAAATTTGTACATATTGTTATATTTTAAAATTGAGTTGGATAAAGGAATAAGAAGACAGAAGCCGAAGAGTCATGACTGTTCACTCCAAATTCCTTGTGAAATACAAACAGTCATGTGAGGATCTCTATATATAATATCAATTTGATATGCACAAAAAGGTTAGAGAGAGAAAATATAGAGAAGGCAGAGTATAGAAGTGTAAGGTAGAGAAGATTAAGAAAAGAAGAGCAGAAAGAGAAGCTACGAAACAGAGCTGATATCTGAGGTAAATCAGCAAACCTTCAATTCGATAAATTGAGGTTGTTGGAGCTTCCATATCAAGTTGCAGCTTGATAGCTGTCAGTTGTAACTGACTGAGGTTGGAGCCTCCTGTAGGTTGGTGCCTGCAGAAAATTGAAGGGAGTTGGTGCTTCCTTGCAAGTTGTAGCTTGCAGAATTGAGGTAGGAGCCTCCTGTAGGTTGGTGCCTGCAGAAAAACAGTGGTGAGAGGGAGTTGGAGCTTGCTTTTGCATCACAACAATAATAAGATGTGGTTTTCTCCCTTTATGGGTTTCCACTTATATCTGGTGTCTCTGTGCATGATATTTATGTATTGATCTGATATGTATCATCTGCTTAATACCTGCTACTCTCATATTAAGTTTACTGCTATATTATACTAACACTTGCGGCTTACATTCGAAGATTACTCTCACATTAAATTGGATATGAAATTAAGGTGTAAATAAGTTTAATGAAAAGTTTTAAACTTAAGGAATGTGTTAAACCGATTCACCCCCCTCCTTTCGCTAACTAAAGATTCAACATGAAAATGATTTTCCAGCACCTACAGGAGTACTAGAAATCATTTTCCACTACATCATTTCATGGATATGAAATTACTATATTTCTTGTTGTATATGTACAAATCACCTTCTCATCATTTCCAGCTCCCTAATATGTTTTCACATTTTTTTGTAGACAATCATCCAGCATGGAAAAGAAATGGAAGTCAATCATGGCTCTTGAGGTGCAAGACCCAAAAGACAAACTCATTTTTTCTAGTAAAGATTTAGTTTGGGCTGAAATCTACAAAGAAAACATGAATATTGACCGTGTTGCAAAAATTCCCAAAGAAAGAGTTGATGATTTTAAAAAAGGAGAGGAATCGAATCCAGATGCTCCATGTTCCTTCCTACGTCTACAAAACAAACGCCCGAGCACAAAAGCCTTACAGTATGAGCTGTAAGTATTTTAGAACTACATTGTTTAGATGTTGATATTAAATATGCTTTATATTTACCAGATTTGGTGACATTCCTGTAATTTATTTTGTAGTTATCATTGCTCATATGGTCCAGCTGACAAGAGAGAAGAAAGGAAAAGAAAAGGAATGAAGTCATATGCCAAAAAGAGGGGATGTCAATGCCATTTTATTGTAAAGATTATGGTTCAAGATCCCAACATAGCAGTAATAACATACAATCAGTATGATCATGAAGATGGGCAAGGATGGCCTTATCATGGTAAAGAAAACACTATAAGTGATGATGTTACTCAGAGAAAGCCAAGACTTTCGAAGGACATGATTTCTTATTTAGAAATATGTTATTTTCTTCAACTGCCAATTGACTCTATTTGTAAAATACATATAAAGAAATATCTTGACATAGATGCTACATCTAGAGATAGGGATTTCTTCTTACGTAGAAAAGATGTTGTAAACATTTATAATCGTCTCATGAAAGAAAGTTATCAATTGCATAGCAAAGATGAAATGAGTGTGAATCTTTGGTATCAAAGAAACCAGGATGATTTCTTCTTCTACCAGAAGCCCAATGGCACAAACATCCCTTTTATAGCTGGAATACAAACAAAATGGATGTTGGAAACTATGGTCAAGTTATCCCACAATAGTTTGATAGCCATGGAGTCAACATTCAGTACAAACAAATATGGGGTGATTTTTTTTCCAATGATTGCTTCAATAAAATCATTTATGTTAAAATTAACTTCATTTCATTTAAAATGACAGTATCAGTTATACACGCTTGCGGTATTTGATGAGCAACAAAGTGGGGTACCAGTTTCCTGGGTGGTGATGTCACGTAATACATCACAAGATATACAAGTATGGTTGGAGAGCCTCATGCTTAGGTGTTTTCGGACTCGTCCCGATTGGAGGGTCAACGCCTTCATGGTTGATGATGCTATGGCTGAAATCATTGCTTTGAGGTAACATCAATATTCTTATTTGACATTTCAAATTGCATTCATTTGAAGAATTTCTCAAAATGAATTAAATGTCACAGGAGAATCACGAAATGTGAAGTGATTTTGTGTATTTGGCACGTAAGGAGGGCATGGCTCAAGAATGTTAATCGGTTGGTTAGTAGCTCAAATAAAGCAAATGAAATGTTCAATGAACTTGGCCATATCATGAAAGATTGTTGTACTGATGAAGTGGATAATGCAATCAATGATTTTTTCATCAAATATGCAACTGAGCAGAAGTTTTTGGACTATTTCTACAAGACTTGGATTGCCGGTGACAAGATTCGTAAGTTTTCATAATATTCTTTCTGTGTTGTATGTTTGTCATTTATGTTGGACAACTTATATTTACTAATTGAGTCTTTCCATGTAGGCATGTGGGTTAAAGGTTGCAGAGATTTTCCTCATGCAAACCAGGAGACAAA
Source organism: Pinus albicaulis (assembly GCA_034641835.2). NCBI lineage: Eukaryota > Viridiplantae > Streptophyta > Pinopsida > Pinales > Pinaceae > Pinus > Pinus albicaulis. The sequence continues at coordinate 238,926,897 of CM076582.1, read as the reverse complement.
TAATGCCGTGGAATCATACCACGGTTACCTGAAGTCAACATTTTTGTGTGATAAGCGAAAGAAATGTTCTCGTAGAATGGATTGGCTATTCTACACTCTCCTAAAAAATGTTGAGCCAAGTTATCGATTCAAGGCAATTTTGAAAAAAGAAGGATATTATAACAACCACAAGAAAGAGATGCAACTTGAATCATCAATGGAAAAGGCTAGAAGAATTCCAGACAGTGATTGCAGACCTCATGAGAGCATATCTCATGCTTATTGGGTAAGGAGTCAAAGCAAAGCCGATAAGGAATATCTTATCATTTTTCATCGCAAAAATTTTATCACTTGCAATTGTCCATGGTCTATTCGGGGCAACATTTGCAAGCATTCTATCAAGGTAGATTGGTTTCATTCCTCCTTGATGGATTTAGACCCTTTATTGGATCTTCATACCACACCCAATCAGTTGAATGCCCCTTTTGAGATAAGTACAGAGGCGCTAAACCTTCCTGCAGATACTATCCCAACCAATATTGAAGATGACAATGTTGAAGAACTTGGTGTGTTGAGAGAGGAGTTGTTTGGTTATCTAGACCTGATTCGGAATAGTCCTCCTTCTACTGTGAACAAGAAAAAACAGTTGACTGATCTGGCTAAAATATTTGTGGATGATGCTAATAATCTTAATATTATGGATTATGACTTCGTCCGTGGTTTGGGTGCTTATGAGTCATCCTTGAAGAGGAAGAAGAGTTTCCTTAGTCCAAAAAAAATAAATAAAAGGAAAAGGAATGTCACCTTAAATATTGATTTGAATGTCTCTGCATCCGAAGATGAACCATTTGAATTTCCACACCTCAACAGGCGTGGTCGTCCCTCCAACAATTCTTCCTCTACTGTTCCAAATAAGTTCTATAGGGAGACGATATCAGTTTGTTTAAATCAAATTCGCGATCTTCCAAGTTTGTTGCTATGTTTAGATCGCTTTGTCGATTTTTCAATTTTGTTGCAATGTCTTTGATCTTTGCTATTTCTTTTAGCTTAATGTAGTGTTGTAATGTTTGCAGGGCCGCGACATCCGAATAATGTGATTACAGATGAAGGATGTTCACAGACCCACAATGAACCTTTTGATCACATGAGTCAAGGTACATTTGACGAGATTGCTGATTGAACTGCTATGTATTCTGATGCATCTATTATTTGACATGTTATTTTTTTCTCTGATGGAAACTGTGTTGTCATCTCACAAACACAGCTGGTTCGTCATTGGGCCCCCCTCGACCAGAACATTATTGGGCCACTGACATCACAGAAATTGGTGAATTTCCATGTTTTTTTGCATTGACTTCGCTCCTTACATTTAGCACTGGTTGTTGTTCATGTTGTTAATGTAGTGTTGGAATGTTTGCAGGGCTAGAACGTCCAATCAATGTGATTTCAGATGAAGGATGTTCAAATACATCCTATAACTATTTTTATCAGATGAGTCAAGGTGCTTAGGACGAGACTTTTAATTGATCTTCTTTGTATTCTGATGCATTTATTACTTGACATCTTATTATCTTCTCTGATGAAAAATGCATTGTCATGTTACAGGCACAACAACTTCTTCAATGGGTCCCCCTCTATCTGAAAATGATTGGGTCACTGATATCACAGAACTTGGAGACAACACAGAAATTGGCTTCAGAAAAAAATTGTGATAGAAACTGCATTCTTTTGTTTATTGTCCAACATACCGATTCATGATGGAGTGGCCAACTTTGGTTACATGTGATTCCTAGTGTGGAGCACTTTGTTGTTATGGTTATATTGGTTTCCCTAGCTAGCGTTAGAAGAGCTTAAAATTATTCCAGCTTCTGATAAGCTGCAAGTGTGTACATGTACTTCATTTTTTCTATATAAATGAAAAGAGAACATCAGGAATTCGATGATGCAGTTAATGGATATTTGTGGTTTACTTTTAAATGTTATGTTGGAAAACAGTAAATTTGCTTGATAGTACTATAATACATAGGCACATTTTCATTCAGTAGCAGAATTGGCGTTCTTTCTTTAAATGCCTCAAACTGTTTTGTGATTTCAAATTTCACTGCAACATTTTTATCTCCATCCTTTGGTCAAATGTGTTTGAGGAGAATGAAACATTAGATGGTGGAGAAGATTAATTTGAAATCCGTTGCAAACTTAAAGACGACTCGTTTTTTTAAATGTAAATTGGTTTTTTCTAATTGGTTATATAGAAACTATATTTAAAAAAAAAAAAATCTAATAATGTCATAAGCCTTTGCACAACACAATGCCATGTGGATAACTGTCTCATATTTTTTGCCATAATTTTTTGATACAGTTATAATATTTATGCCATGATTTTTAGATACTTTTGGAGTTTTCATTGTTAAGCTTCATAGGAAACTATCAAAAAATAAAATCCTTTGAAATAGTTCATATTCATGTAAATAACATATTTACTATCAATTACTACCCATCATATTTTAAGCAAATATTTGCATAACACTTACCACAGTTGTTACTACCCACCATTATTTATGTTTTCTTCAGCACTTTATTAAGTAGGAGCAAAAAATATAAATGTGCTGACTTTTTAGTAGTTACCATCCATCAAAATTTATTAAAGTCTTTGCCCCTTAGTAAGCAATTAATTTTTTTCTTTTGGTCAACATATTTGATAAATAAAACACAATCCTTTAAAACTAAATATATTAACAAAAATTAATATTTCAATTAATATTTTTGAAATCATAAATAAAATTGTTTCACTCTACCTCAATATATGTACAATAAAATTAAATCAATAATTCATATAACAAAAGTTGAAATTTTAAAAATATATATAAATTAATCAATTTATTATCCCATCAAAAAATGAGAGCTTAAAACGTATAATGATTCAAATCCAACCTTAGTTCTTTCATATAGTTTCAATTATTGGAATAGCCATATTTGAATAATGATTTAATAAAGAAAATATTTCCATCTTATAAGCAGATATTGAATAAATGAAAATAAATGTTAAGAGGATCAAGCCAATGTAAAGGAGAATGATTGAATGTGGTGCATTGTCCGAAGTGTTTCACTTTTTGGAACAAATATTCCCTCTAACATTGCCAAGCTTCATCATCTATTGAACAAAATTGGAGAAAAATTCCTTGAAAAAGGGGCATTTATCATTTCCAAGTGTTTCTTCTCACTATTCAAAATGTGTGTTTCTCTCTGGCATCATATTTACTTTCATTGTTGGTAAACCTCCCACCTTATCCATTGTTAAAAGCATTTGTCTATACCACAAGACCAAAATGTTTGTTGCAAAATTATTTCCAAATGCATCAAAAGCTATTACATTCTTTGGTCTAAATGCAATTGTCTTATTGTTGTAAGATGAGATTTATGTAATTTTAGCTCTTTACTATTTTTACTTTAGGTATCAAATACTTCTTGCAAAAGCAATTACTTCTTGTAAAAGCAAGTACTAAGAGTGACCATGCATATTACACTTGTTATTAGAAACTTGATGTTAATTTTAATACAAGTGTAAATATTTAAAAGTATTTACATTGTTTAGTGTATAGATATTGATAACATTTTTATAAATATGGTATTTAGAGATACTTACATTTTTATGATATATATGTGTTCATCAAAAGCTATCTGTCCAGTCAATAATTTAAACAAGGTAATGTGATTCCCTTATCATGGTTCAATTCTCTTAAATGACTTGTTTCCCTTATATACCCTTTATTTCCTCATTATAGTTCAATTCTTCTTAAGTGACATATTCTCCTTATATACCAATAGGTTATTGTTAATTAAAATTCTTTCAAATAACTTGTAAGGTTGATGAATGTGTGATATTAATATTTTCTTTGTCATAATTTGATGTCTAATAATAACATATTCCCTCATAAGTTAATGTGCTTAAATAAAACAAAAAATAAATAAATAAATAAAATGTCATCAATACCTAAATAAAACAAACAAACAAAAAATATCATATCATTAGTTCTAATGAAGATGTTTCCAAATAATACAAAATAATATCTCACCCCTTACCAAATTATAGGTGTTCAATTTTTTACAAATTATAGATGTTCAACCCTTTTTAAAATTGCCAAAGGAAATATGTTGCCAAAAACAATAAATGCTTACACATAACATTTTACTCATACAGTGTAATTTACAAGCATTTCCATTAATCATCCTCCTCTTACAATGTTGATTCAAAATTTAAAACCAAATATCTGGAATGCCTGTCATTACAAAACATTTTCAGAATGAGAAATATGAAGTCTCGAACACCACATTGTACTGTGATTACTTCCTTTTATTTAAGCCTCTCTTCCATTGCATTTTTACAAACCCTCATAAATATAAGCTTCAATATTAACATTCCCAAATGATCCAAACTTTCTCACCTAACTTTTGTAACTTTAACACTTTCCTAATATTTAACCTATTAAAAACAAACCCCATTGTTCTAATTGTGATTTAAACCTGATGAAAAAAAAAATCACAATATTTAACTTATATATCATTTTAAGGTCGTAGTCAAGCCAATTTGGCGCATGAGACCCCTCTGTTTGTGGGAGAAGAGACCTACCTCCACCCAATGATTTTTGCTAAACATTAAGGGAATTTTTAAGTCTAAAATGGGCCTCCTGAGGAAGATAATAAAATGATAGTAAAAATAATAAAATAAGAGTTATGAAGTCTTAAAAAAAAAGAGTTGAACAAAGATTTTTTTAGTTCCTATGTAATCAAATAGAAAAAATTTAAAAGCTATATAAAACAAAACTTAGTCAAATTAATAAATTATAAAACAAACACCAAGAATAATATATTTCACTTTCAAATAACTTATTTTAATTCCAAACAAAATAGAGTTGAACAAAGCATTTTTTAGTTCCTATGTAATCAAATAGAAAAATTTTAAATTATGTTTTTTAACTTATTTGGAATATTTTCTATTGGAAATTCAAATATAATCAAATTATTTCCTTAAAAAAGAAACCATGAACTCATAGTCATATAAGGTACATATCTCTTATGACTAGCGCAAAGATATGAACAACACTTCATAGATTCATCTAGTGGAAGTGGTGGAGCATATGGTGATTGAGCATTAGCAAGTGAGGAATTATCTTTCTTATTGATTGGGTCAAATAATTCATTTAATGCATTTGAAATTCTAGAGATTACTTAATATTTTAATACCTAATAAAGATTATGTGAAGTGGTTTTGATAATTATTATCATCAAGACCAAACCTTGGTGAATTATAGGTGTTGAAGGCATGACATTTGTAGTGACGAATTAGTGTCCATATATAGTTTGGGTAGTTGCAAGTCCAATTACATTTGTAGTGAAGAATCGAATACACAATGTGGGTAGCTACAAGTCTTAGTGACAATGAAGCATTGTGATAGGATTAAACACTTTTAACATTGTTGTAGAAATGAAATAGGTGAGAATTTGGGGTTGTGTCAACTACTCCTTCAATGTAGGAGGGTGAGGCAAGTGCAATGCTAGCAATTGTAAAGGGTTGATAGTGTTCCCTGTAGTTATTTTTTTAATAATACCAAATAAAGATGATTTCAGTATCCCTCTCTCCATAACCCCCTCCAAGATGTCTCTTCAATTGAAATTAGCACAAACACTATTCTAGTTCTAGTGCAAGCACCATTAATATAGTATCATGTCATTAGTAGCAGGTGCATGCCAATCACCATGCATACCAATCACCACAAGATGAAGCTATAATTATAGGCATTACAATATACTTATATCTTTTCATCGCTTCAAATATAATAATAATAACCATTTAAATGTAAGGTCACAACAAAGTTAGACATCAAATTGGTGTATGAGACCTCCACAAGTGATTTGACAACTAAAATTTATGAAAGTGTACATACTTTACACATATTTAAAACTTGTCAGAATATACATACTCTACCCATATTTAGATGTAAACTACTGACCTGTTATGAGAAAACACATATTCTTAGTCATTAAACTCATTTCACATATTTAGTAATATACATTTTTATATTTTATTAAAAAAATTAAAATTATTTCTTGACCTTCAAAAAATAATTAGCACTTACTAACTAATTAAGTTACACTTCCTTTTGCTACTGAAAAAAAATTCAAATATCATTATAAAAAATAAAAGCATTATTTTTTTTCTTTAAAAAAACAAATTTCTAGTAAAAAGGGGCAAAATAATTGACTCGACGTCCCTGCAAATAAATAGGAAAGACTAATAAAATGTAGTTTTATGTGAACATAAAATTGTTAAAATATTGATAATAAAATAAATAAATATAAACTACAGTCCTTGCGAATAAATAAGAAAGACTAATAAAATGGAGTTTCATGTGAACATAAAATTGTTAAAATATTAATAATAAAATAAATAAATATAACCGAAATGCAATTATTATATTAATTTTCAAATTTGAATTATTTAATTAAGTCTTTGCAACAATTTATTTCAAACCCTCACCAGAGCATTCCACTCTTTTTTACAAATTTATTCTTTCATAAAGTAATGACTTACACAAGAAAGTTTCATTTTCATAATATTCTGAAACCTTTTTACTTTTATTTCATAACTTTATTCTTTCACAAAGGCATTTGATACACAACAAAGTTTCATATTCATAATATTCTTAATAAAAGGGAAGAGCAAGGAAAAGGAAAAGATTGAGAGGGAAGCATAGCTTTGATATCACACTTCCTTTTACCAACATTATGCAGCCACCCATTGAGACTTTGACCTACCTTAATGTGACATTATGCAGCCACCTATTCATAGTTTGACCTCAATGTGGTTTATCTTTTGAGAGAAACTATTATTAAAAGGAACTTTTTGGAAACAACCTCTTCTGTTTAGTAAGTCTGGCAATCAGTTTTTTTCCAACTGTCTTCAAAACTATATTAATTATGTTTCTACTTTAGTAAATTGTGAATTCAATGTGATCCTTCAATTATTAAAATATTACTTATAATTAAATATATGTGATTTTATTGCCTTTCAAGATCTAGCTTTGGACTTTGGAATGAAAAATTTAAAAGCCTGTCAAGAACCAACCTTAGCCTTTAATAAATTCAAAAGCCTATCCATTTCAGAACATTACCAGCTGTACCATTTCCACTTTATTTCAAAGAATTTATTATTTTATTTCATATCTTTATTCTTTCTCGAGGCATCCAATGCACAACAACGAAAACAACTGCATGCATTTTTCATTTTCATAACATTCTGAAAAAATAAAGGAGAACATTCATTATGTTCAGAAGAAGAGGAGCTCAGCCTTGAAATTACAGTGCTTTTTTCCCATTGAATATGACACCCAACAAATATTCAGTGAAAAGAATGAACTTATTGATAAAAATATACATGCATTCATAAATGAACTCAAAATTATTTCACTGTTTGGATTTGTCCTTTCGAACAACATTCCAAACACTGTTGGGACTGTCATTCGGCGGTGCAGTGCAGTGCAATGCTTTCTTCTGCCAAAGTTTCTCCAAATCAAAACTCACAGTTCAGAAATAGAAAGAACTTGCAATCGCTAGTACTAGTCCTGCACTCAAGTCAAAAAACCTGGATCAATTACTAAATAAAACAAGCATAACCGTAATATAAACCAAAAACAAGAAAATGCTCATACTGACCTGCAATCCAGAGCCCAAAATATGCAGATCTGTGACTCTGGGCTCCGTTCCAGTAGTCCTCTGCAAAACCATACACATTGTTGTCTTATTTAAGCATTTTCTTTTATTTCCAGAGTTTATTGAAGACTTAGAAATATGGCATTTTCTTTTATTTCTGGAGTTTCTTGAAGGCTTCGAAATCTGACATTTTCTTTTATTTCCAGAGTTTCTTGACGAGTTGGAAATCTGAGAATGAAAGGGAAAGAAAGAAAATACCTTGGCCGTAACAGTCTGTGGTGGTATTGAATCCATTCCTACAGACACAGGTGAAAGAATTATACACCCCCGTGAAGCTGCAGACGCCTTTTCTCTACTTGCAATTCACGCAGGCAGTGGGGAAATTGTTGTTGCCGACATTGAAGCTGTACTTGAGCGTGATACCATAATTCCAGTGAGTGGGATCTGTGGCATCGTTGCCGAAGCTGTAAATGCTGGTGTAGGACTGGAATTCGAGCTTAGCCAGGTTTATCTCATCGGCGAAGCCCAGATTGATGGGCACATATACACAGCAGGAGGAAATTAGGGAATATGGCTATAAACCGAGGCCTACCACTCTAGGGCAGTTGTAGAGAGCACTGCATATTTGGGAGCTTCCGGTGTCACACATATAGTTTGTGGGACTGTAAAGGCAGGAGGAAAGAGAGCAGTTGAGGAGGACGAAAATGTCGTTCTTGAACTTGAAAGGCGCGGTGGTGTCAAGGCCGAAGCTGCCACTGCTGGTCATGCTGGTGCAGCTCGACATCCGTGGATCGGCTAAATAAATAGTGGTTTGGCTGTAATCGATGAAAGATATTGGATAAGACCCTGAGTACTGAACATCCGCTTTTGGTTCACGCAGGTTACTAAGTTCTGGAATCGTGGATCCCCATAGTCGGGGCTTGTTCCAAACGGGTATTTACGCAAGTGTCCATGCAAGCCCATCCTGTGGCTGAGGGTACTAAAATCAGGCAGCACAGAGATAGTAAGAGGACCTGCAGAATTCAGCGAGATCCATCGTTTCTTTTGCAATGGCTAAGAAAATCAAGATTGGTCGAGCATTATTGCGACTGAAACGCACGAAACTGAAAATAAGAAATTCTCTCCCCGCGTAATTATTCTTTCAAATTTGGTGGAGCATTTATGGAGCTTGGTGGCCGGAGTCGTGGTAGTGGCGGAAGAGTTTAGTACAATTAAACCAGTCGGAGTATGTACAAGTCTTGATGATCGTACATGTCCATGCCACATGGTATGCTGCATGGACATGGTATGCTCAGTAGTACTCTTAATAGCATTAATGGGCGAATAACCGCTGAAATATTGGTTTGCGGTCTTGGCATCTCACATCCATTAAATATACTTTACTCTCTCGTTGGGTTGTCTTCACATACTTCACCTCCATTAAATATCTCATTGGGCACGACAACCAATATTTTTTATGCTATTCGCCCGTTAATGCTGTTAAGAGTACCACTAAGCATGCCATGTCCATGCCCATGTCATTGATCACTCAGGCAACTCCATCATTCAATGTAACTTATATTCATTCAATATCACTTGTCACCTCGGCATACAACATTTCCAACTTCGATTTCACGCCTATAGCGTTTCAAACTTGGATTTCAAACCTGCTCGAAATTTTTCAATTTGTCCCGCCCAATATTTTTGGATTTCAAACCGGCTCGAAATTTTTGAAATTGTCGAGCCCAATATGTTTTGGATTTCAAAACCACTCAAAACTTTTGAATTTGTCCCGCCCAATATTTTTATTTGAAGGGGATAGAAATGGTGTAATCAGCGTATCGATGCGAACAAGAGAAATAGAAACTAAAAGATTACCCTCGCGGTCATTATCACAGGTCAGAACACAGATTTTCTCGCTCGTCGTCATTATCACAGGTTTGAACACAGGTTTTCTGATTATCACGCATGTTTTCTCGTATGTTTTTGCTGTATTTAAATAGCTCGTTTTACAGTTTTCCTTTGAAAATGGAAACGGTGATGTTTTGGGGGAGATTTTCACAGCTGAATGGCATTTTGGATGGAGAGAAAACTGTTGAGTCGTTGAAGAAATGCATCGCAGATATGGAGGCAGGCATCGCTTATTTTGGGGAGCAGGTGGACAAATTGTTCAGAGTGCTGATCGGCAATAGAATGGCACTCTTGGATAGCATCAATTATTCATAGCAATTTGTAATGTGTCGGAATTGAATCGCCACCGATCGACTTGTATATGCACATATTGTAGGGGTTTAGCAAAGAAATTCCACTACACCAGATTCTTGATTGCATCCCCTTCCACCATCGTAGTGAAATTTTTTTGTCAATTTTCACTTTCGGGGGAAACAGTTTGTGAGCAACATCTGGGGCGGCGTTGTTCGTGTTGAAACAAGTGCAGCATAACCAACATGAGGATCGGTGTGCAGATATTATGTAATTTTGTTCAATGGTTATAATGGGAATACATACATACTGTGTTTTTTCTTTTGTGTATATTACAGGCGAGGCCATTAAGTCAACTGTATGGCTTGTTCTTTAATCCTGTTGATGCTTGTTAAGTTCACTGTATGGCTGGTTTTCATAATCCTGAACTTAATTTTATTGTGGATTTGGGGAGTAAATTCAAACAATTGAACTCGCCCGCATTTGTTTTCTAATTGTGGATTATGGGAAAAAAGTTAAACAATTTAAGTAACTGGATTTCAAAATTTTAATTGTGGATTACGGGAACAAAGTTAAACAATTTAAGTAACTATTATTTGTTGAATTCAAAATTTGTGAATTCACAATCCATATAAAGATACTTGTTATTTCAATATATTCTTGAATCTCCAATCAAATAAAAATCTCATTTTTAATAAAAAATTGTAAATTTTCAATGCATTCCATTCCTTTTCAATATTCATTTGTGGATATTAGTGATAAGGATGGTGTTTTAAAAAAATGACTTTATAATAAGATTATGTGATACTTTGTAAAAGAGTTGATTTCTAAATTATTAAATATTAGTATTTTAGATTATTAATTTATTTTTTTATATTTTAAGATTAATTCTTCTAAAATATAAAAGTTGAACCCTCCCAAATAATATTATAAGTAAATTAATATTAATATTAAAAAAAATTTAGTAGGTCTGTCATCTTACTTTTGCAATTGGAAGTAAAGGTTCTAAAATTCCTTCTTATAGTCAGGAAAATCCATACCCACAAAAATTTGCTCCAGCACTTTCATTAGAATACTCTTCATGGACCAATACAAGAACAATGTTTGTTTGAATTTTGTGCTTCGACCTTGGGTGTGCCTTGGATCTGGCACCAGAACCCACCAATCCTCTACATCAATTTCTATCGTGCATGCCTGCAGGTTCAGGTCTTCTTCCCACTCTTCCATTAGCTGATGAATTTCCTCAGATGTGCCTTTGTGATAAGTTATAGCTGCATCATTTATGATGTTGGAGACTGGCTTGCAGCCCCGAGTTCTTCCCCCAAAGGAGGTGGGTTGACCAGGTGCGAGAGACCCCATGGTTCTTTTGCCTTGACCCCTTGAACTCGGGCCACTTCTTCCCTTCGTTGCTGCTGATCGAGCCATCGTCTTGTACCTGCACGTTGTGGGAGATTCTGAAACCAAACTTATAGCTTGCGCGGATGGTAGCCCGAGCCCAAAAGCACTACCACACCACACACCTGCCAGAGAAGAAACATGAACTGGTGATTGCCAGTGTAAAATCCGAGGGAATGACCCCCTCCTTTTCCATTGCAAACTTCCGATGATTGCTATAATTATTCCCTCTGTGATGTGAAGGGCATTGGTTCGAAAATACATGGAATAATTTTCTACGTATGAGTTTCGCTTCTCAAAATGGTTTCTCTCGTCCTAAGGTTTATGTTACATCACACAGGAATTCTTTCGTTTCTCTGGCACAGGTACGGTGACCCTTTTGTCCAAACTTGTCATGGTCTTCTTTCTGGCTAAGGCGCTACTTTCGCACTGCTTGGGTCTTCTGTGTAGGGTTTAAGTTAGATTTCCTACATGGTGAAATACCGAGACTATGCTCGAGTCTGGGGTTCCAAATTTAATTATGGCCATCGATCGAACAGTGAATGTAATTATACACTTATAATTTCTTGCACTCATGGAGGAATGTTTTGGGTTTTGATTCGTGTTTGGACATTGTAAACCGGTTTATAAAAATTGTATATGAGTTCTTCATATATGTTTATTAGTTTTGATGGTTATAAGAAATTTGAGAGCTTAAGCTCGAACAAGATCTTTTCACGTTATATGCATATTGTTAAGATTATATATTGTGCTTAAGATATTAAAGCTATTACAGATACATATCCATTTCCAATCATTAAAGCTATTAGTTCTTCCTATAGTGTTTATTTGTTTCCATCCACCACTCATTACACAATAGTGAACAACAAAATTCTTCATAAATAATGTTTCCACAGGTTTATCTAACCAAAATGTTTGTAATTAAAACAAGGAACTTAGAGTAGATACATCACTAGATGCCCTTGTGGTAATTTTCCCTCCAAACCCTGAACCCTAGGGCTTGGAGCACCTCCCAAGCTATACAAATCAACATTTACCACCTTGAATGCTCATTGCTTTTGCTGGTCAATACGTACTGGGCTCTCCCAGATATGGTTTTTCTTAATCTGTATTTTTATCCTATCCTAAGACGATTTGCGGAGCCTTGGGTGATTTTCTAGGGACTCCTGTATCAGATCCATAACATTTTCCATGACAATTTCTAGGTAGACAACCTTTTTACTCACTATTATCTGCATTTATGCCATGGTATTCTTACAGGTTTATATGTACTGAGAGGGTTTCAGGGTTTTAATTTTCTTCCCCGTCGTGAGCCCAAGGCTATAACACCCTATCCCAAGGTATGCCATCCTTCTAGTATTAATTTGAACAAGCACATGGCTTTCTCCTCCCTTGTCAAATGTTCTTCGGCTTGTGGAGGTCGTGGACATGGTAGGAAGTTGGGGCCGAGCTGCGGAGATAGTCAACCCCAACCTCGCCGAGCAAGGAGTAGAGGCTGCAAAAATACCTCATGACTCATTTGAGATGAAACTCAAGCATTTCAAATTAGTACTTTTTCACAGGACCGCTAGTTAGTTTTGGGTTGGGATGCAAAGTTGAACCAACATGATGCAAACACAGATATTGATTTGGGTGATTGGCATGATTTGGTTCCCTACCCAGGTCATTCTACAGGAAGGTCTTCAAGTATAAACATATAGTCTATCTTTATTGGTTAATGAATAATATAGTAGCCAAAGCCTTGGCTAACCCTCTTGTTGATTCTTCCAAGACTGATCATGGACTTTCATAAATTCATAAGGAATTTCGATTGATTCAGTTCCAGTTCCAATTGCAGCAACAGAATGGCCGCCTTAGCTGCATTGAGAGACATATTCCATGCCTTCAACAAACATAACTACTCGGTTCAAGCGTGAAGGATCCAACTCTAGGATGTGAAGGCCATTGGTTCGAAAATACATAGCAAAAAATACAGCCATGTTAAGGGTTGATGTGGTCCAGGATGAGTGCGATCCCGGGTTGATTTTGACAACTTAGACCCCCCTGGGTCATATTTTTTTTACAACTTAAACCCCCTAGGTCATAGTTTCTAAAAGAAAAGATTAAATGTGCAATCATCTCAGGACTCGCACAACTTATCAATAAAAAATTATATCATATTATAATATAATTTTTAAATAATAAAAATTATATTTTTGCTTCGATAATTTTCGACTTCATATGTTTTAATTCAAGTTAAAACATATATAAATTATTATTATTATTATCCAATTTTAAGGTCACGACGAAGCAGGTGTATGAGACCCCCTTGTTTGTGGGACAAGGGAGCCACCTCCGCAAGTGTATGAGACCCCCTTGTTTGTGGTACAAGCAACCCAGCTTCACGTAGCGTTTTGACTGCTAAGTCTACAAAGGCATACATACTCTACCCCCCTTCGGTTTTGAACGCGTGACCTCTTAGGAGGAAACACAAGATCTTAACCAATAGGCCCACTCAAGATAATTTCACCTGACAATGAACTATCTTGCTTATCTTAATTTATAAAAGAAAAATTAACAATTTTTTTTTATTAAATTGGATAAAATTAAAGTAAAAAATCATGGGAAAAAACTAATAGATTAAATAAATGTAAAATACAAAATCATTCATGGGGGACACTTTTCTAAAAATTTATTTAACGTAATAAAATTCGATGACTAAAAATGAATGGTTTAATAGGTTATAGATGCAAGTTATATGGCATAAGCTAACTTATAGATGAAATCTTCTTTTTCATCAAATTCCGGTGGTACAATTTCAAGAACATTTATGATTTTCTATTGTTTAAAACACCATTTTGAATGAATAAATGGATTCAACGGCATGAAAACCATGGGACACTTAAGTTGTATAGATTAAACAACTTAAACTCAAATTTTTAAATTTATCTACCAAATTTTGGTTAAAATTAATGAGAGAACATGCCCTAAAAAGGACCATTTCATATATAAGTTATTATTTTCGATGCATTTTCATAACTATAAAGGGGTTTTACATAGCCAGAGGATGCATAGGCAGAATATCTACATTATAGAAAACATTATAAAATGGGAAGGCTAGCAAGAAATAAGTTAAACCCAATAACTCACAGTCTTACATCAAACTGAGGGATGGAGCGGCTATAAGAAAATTAAAGCACAGTATATAAGCTTAACAATATTCATATAACGTGAAAAGATCTTGTTCGAGCTTAAGCTCTCAAATTTCTTGTAACCATCAAAACTAAAAAACATATATGAAGAACTCATGTACAATTTTTATAAACTGATTTACAATGTCCAAACACGAATCAAAACCCAAAACATTCCTCCACGAGTGCAATAAATTATAAGTGTATAATTACATTCATTGTTCGATCGATGGCCATAATTAAATTTGGAACCCCAGACTTGAGCATAGTCTCGGTATTTCACCATGTAACAAATCTAACTTAAACCTTACACAGAAGACCCAAGCGGTGCAAAAGTAGGGCCGTAGCTAGAAAGAAGACCGCGACATGTCTAGACAAAAGGGTCACCGTACCTATGCCAGAGAAACGAAAGAATTCTTGAGTGATGTAACATAAACCTTGGGATGAGAGAAACCATTCTGAGAAGCGGAACTGATACCTAGCCGAGCTTGCAAGAAAGAACACAAGTCAAGAATTAGTGTTTGATAGGTTGAACCAATCCAAAGTGATAGAAAACCACAAGAGTAACTAGAGTTTACCTCTACAGGCTTAGAGGGAGAAACCCTCACATCGTTCTGTCAATTTGTAGAACAAATTGAATACTTTGTGACAACCATAAAATTAAAGTTTGGAACCTGAAAGGAACATGGTAGGTATGCAATGTGTACCCCAACGATGAACCGTGAGCATAGTCGAGAGTTGTCGCAGCATGAAATAATCCAATTCTGGAAATAACATCTTGGTGAGAACCAATAAAACTTACTGCTAAAAGAAAAAATAAGAAAACAGTTCAACAAGTATTTTATGGGAGATTTAATATACTTGTAACCATGTAATGGAATAGCTATGTTGACCCTGTCTGGAGGGTACTTAGGGAGCATTGTGACATCAAACCACAGTGGAAACCCTCCCTCAAGCCCAGAGGCCATCACCTTAACCCTAGGTATCACTAGTTGCAGAGGGTTGAGCGCCAAAGTTCACCGGAGCAAATGAGCTAGAAAGAATGTGCGAAAGGCAAGCGATTACAGAGGTAAAACCCTAGAATGGAATCTCCACCGTTGATTTACAACATGAGAGCAACATCATGGATCAAACCTGGATCCCCAAGTGAGTCTGACAGGTGTAGGGTGAATGCTTTCACAATCCAGATCTGGAAGATTCATACAGTGGTGCATAGAGCAGCAAGTCTGCTTTCCAACCCAGACACGTACCATAAGATAAGGTGTAGATAATGATAATCCCTTAGATATGAGTGGTACGCTATAAAAAAGACAACTCCCATAAGTTCTCAATAAATGTTATACTCCTGCTTCCTATGTAGTAAGATGAAGGTTTAGACCTTCACATATGGATTATATGCAAAATTAAATATGTGATACATAATCAAAAATTTTTAATATAGTACTTACCCTTTGTCTTATTAAGTTGTGTTATAGTTAATAATATTTTTTAAAATTTTGGTGATGATGCATGTTACAATAAAGTTTCAAATCAATGACTAGATTCATGTGTAAGCACATGACTACAAGAAACTTTCAGTAAAGGACATAAAGAAAGAAACATATAGATGATGAAACAACTTACTTGACATTTAAAACATGTTTAATTAATAATAAAAATTTAGAAACATTTTTTTTTCAAACTTAGAATGTGACATGATTCTCATAGCCTCATATATATTCAAACTTGACACTTCTCAATTAATCTAAATTTTAACAAACATCACACATATAATTCATGGATAATTTAGTGTACAATGATATAAAGATATGTGATTTGGTCAAACTCTATTTAATTTTAATAACCAGTGTCTAAAAATGTTGTAACTTCGTCGTCTATTCCACTTTGTACCAATCTTTGAATATATAGTAGTTATTGTTAAAGATGTTGCAAAATCAATGTTCCAAGAACAATTTAACATGCATTGTATATATATTTTTGTAAAACCCTTAAAAATGAAAATAGATCTAAATTTACTAAATAACATCTCAAGAATTATATTTTTATTTTTGTTTGCTATTAGATGTGTCATATTATCTTACCCTTCATTGGCATTAAAATATCAATAAATTATAATGTCCTTGAGATATATAAATTAAAGATAAACAATAAAAGTTAATTAATTCTAAAAAGAAATATAAATTATAAAATTTGTACATTGTAATAACCATATATTATAAATCTGCTATATATTTTTTCACATTGCAGTATTATATACAAACCCTACCTAAAGTAATTATAAAACAAGTGTAATATGCAACATTGTTGCTTACTACCCACACTCAAAACCCTAGACATGAGATGCCCCACAAACTAGTGAGCATAAGTCAAGAGATGCCACCGTTAGTGGAACCCTTAAAGTTATTTCCATTACATTGTTTTTCATGTAAACATTTGATTATTACTTCTAAACGTTTAAACATAGATGGTGGTATTAGTTGGCTGAGGTGCATATTGTGCGCAACTTTGAATATTTTAGTATCACTATTTAGATATTTTATTATTTATATTCTTGATTGATAACTTATGAAGAATTTTTCAAAAGTATGCAACCCAACCTTCTTCATACTCAATTAATTCATAAAACCTCTTTCATAAGTGAAAATTTGCTATGTTTAGCATTTACTATTCTTTCATATGAGAAGTGACTTAATTTACTTACTATATATGATTGCTTATTTTCCGTTCAAAAATATTTAATCACATTTTTTATATTAATATTTTATAATTTTTTGTTAGGTATTGTGTGTCTTAGGAGCACTAGTAAGCCTATCCTATTACTTGAGTAACCAATATTAAGGAAATTTTAAGCCTTCAAAATCCCCTGAGATCATAATTGGCTTGAACCACATGAACCCTTAACATGATTGTATTTTTATCCATAGGGTTCAAACTAGTAACTTTTTCACCATAGAGTGTCTTAACTAGATACCTTGGCACTATCTATTCTACACCCATGAACATATAAATGACCATTTTAACTAATTAAATATTCTATTTTTTTTAATATAATAATATATATTATACTACCCTATAATTATTTTTATGAAATTATTTTACTATAAATTTATTTTTACATATTACACTTATTTTGTATTTGATAAGTTATTTCAAAACTCCTTAAAATAAAAAAAAAGGACTTACATTTTAAAAAATTAATTAATTTTTTTTTTTTTTTTTTAAATATCTAATTTAATATTTATATTTTTCAAAATTTTTAATAAACCTTATTTGAAAGTCATAAGGGTTTTTTTTTTTACCAAACAAAAATAATATAACCTACTCTCCGCCTATAGATCTCCAAGGATCTCCGCCTTCCGATTGTACGTCAGTGCCTCGAGACTTGAGAGTCATTCGTACTGAACAGCTGGAAGCTTTGGTTTGCATGGCATGGCGCATGACCATGGAGCATAGCATTGATGTGGAGCAAGCATTAATGGGCGAATAGCATAGAAAATTCCTCTAATAATAATTTTATTTAAATAACATGAAAAATTATAACCTGAAGACTAGGAAGTTGGCAGAAATTTACAAAAGATTAAAAATTCAAATTCCTATAATAATAATTTTATTTAAAAATTTAAATTCTTATAATAATATTTTTATTTTCAAATGATTTTTTATTTTACTTGTTTTGAAGTTCTATAAATGGGATATAGCTATGCTTTGCTCTTTTGTAATAACATTCATTTTTAGATGATTATTTATTTTACATGTTTTGAAGTTCTATAAATGAAGTATAGCTATGTTTTGTTCTTTTGTAATAACATTCATTTTCAGATATTTGTTTATTTTACATGTTTTGAAGCTTTATAAATAAAATATAGCTATGCTTTATTCTTTTGTAATAGCATTCTACTTAGAATCTAGAAACTGATTGGAAAACTTGACCTCTACCTTTTATTTTATAATAAAATTATTATTTTTAATAAAAATTAAATATAAATGTAACTAAAATTCAAGTACGTTTTACTTATACTTGCTTGCATCTATTTAAAAGTTTTTTTTTTAAAATAACATTCCACTTAAAATATAGAAGCTAATTGAAAAATTATATCTTTTCATTTTATTTTATAATAAAATTATTATTTTTATTAATAATTAAATAGTAAAATAAAATTATTATTTTTAATAATAATTAAATATAAATTTTACTAAAATTTGAAAAGAATTCAAAATTCAATAATCATTATATGGCTCTTAAAAAAATTATATACACCCTCAAACTCTTAACATACAACTTTATTCAAACGTCAAAATTCATATCATCGGCTCTTAAAAAAAATTATATGCACCCTCAAACTCTTAGCATAAAACTTTATTAAAACATTGAAGTATGCGCTTGCTCCACAGGATGTTATGCCACGATTAACATCTGTATTCATATATCCATTGTATTTCTAGCTGCGTTCACGACACGACTCCGGCAACAACAACTCAATCATTGCAAATTGACATCCATATACGGTTGGCAGGGCATGGCTCGTATGGCCATGGGGTATGGCATTAGTACTTAAGCTTCTCACATAGAGAATTAATGGGCCAATAGCCCCGTAAATAAGGATTTCCCTCATTTCGTATGTATAAATTAATTATAGCGAGTCGAGTGTCCGTATACTTAACACAACGCATTTCTCATGTTAGACTGGGATATTGGTGGTCGTACGGTAGTTGCCATTCACCCGTGGCAACCAATATTTCCTATGCTATTCGCCCATTAATGCTGTTAACAGTACCACTAAGCATGCCATGTCCATGCCCATGGCATCGATCATCAAGACGGGCTTTCCATGCTATTGCATGACATATCACATACGACGATTTGACATGCCATATTTATGGTATTCTATGACATGCTAGATATTCCTTGTTGTACGTGAAATATTCAACACGGTAACATTAATGCAAGCCAAGAAAATTTGAATTTCGAATTTAAATTTTGTTGCTTTTGCCGCTCATTTTAATTTCAAATTTACCCTCCAACGTCATATGTGTATCGATGGATTACAGACTTGCAATAGAGCACCACCTTCCCAGGGCCTGCGATCATTCATTTGGAGCTCTTCTGTGGCTTTGCTCAGTGGCCCTCAAGGAGAGAGATGAGTCATGGCTCAGTCAACACGCCAATTTCAGCGGATGTGTTTTGATGGGAGAAGCACTGGGGGCAACCTCTTTCACCAGGCGCTTCTCAGATAAGTCCATCTTGTAGCAGCAGCAGCTCGATTTAGTGGATTATGGCTCTGCTTTTACAGGGCCATTTGTTTTCTATTTCAATTATGGATTATTGGACTCCATGTTCCAACTGTGTGTTATTGGATCATCGGAGCTTTGACAGATGACTCCCATATTCTGAGCAGATACAGTGGAATCTTAAAAGTAGTGCAGAGTGTAGGACAAGCGGTGGGATGGGCTATGGACACGAAGAGTGTTTTCTCTACTGAAATTTGAGATGTTGGTGAGTAACATTACTTTGGGTGAAAATGTACTGCCTAATATCACTAATCCTACTACAGAAAGGCCTACAATTTTATTTGATTTGAATGAAACACCTATATTGGGCCTAGAAATCCAAACGGAGCTTCCGCCATGCTTTGATTCTCCTCCAAATATAAATTATTATAATGAAACAAGCATTGATAATGTTCAATCAACCAATGTATGACCAGATAGTGCATTATTTGAAGATGATGAGATGAAACATGTTAACTCATCAACTCATGAGAACTTTAGATCCATAATACCTACAAATTTGGAGCAATCAAATGCATTGAATAGTTTGGTAGACAAAGCATGTCAAGAATACAATAGAATGTTTTTCAATACTATAACTCCATCAAAGATCACTACTAAAAGAAAACATTTCTTGAGCCCAGTAAAAAAGAAAAGGCAATGTGGGCGCAAGTCAAAATCAGGGAAAGATAAACCACATTTTGAAAAGGTTGGACGAGTTCGTTCAAAAAAAGGAAACATGGATGAGAACCTGGAGTTATCTTCTCAACACCAAAGAAGTGTGGGCCACATACCTGAGTTAGTGCAACATTCTATTTATACAGAAAAATGGTATGGAAATTTGATGGCATGCATTGTTTTATGTGAAATACGATATATTGTCATTTTCGATGCATTTTCATAACTATATGAAATTTTTTATTGTTACAGTCGAGGGACCCACATCTCACAACGTTCCAGCTTGTCGAATTCAATTATTTGATGAGCATGTTGGTGAAAAAAACTATAGCAGTTTGAACACTGCTCCAGTCATTAGCATCCCAATTTCCTCCCTGAGGGTGCTTCCTCCTCTTGTACAACCAGTGGGGATTTATTGTCACCCACACCAACCACCTTTCTCCATCATAAATTCTCCCATGCCTATAACCACCTCCCCAAACTCTTCCCAATTCCCACCCCTACCATTTATTCATCCACCCTTCTCATTTTTTCAATCATCCACCCTTGACATTCCAATTCCCCCCCCTAAGGTGATCCATTGCCCTAGGGTGATTCCCACTATCGTACAACCGGTGGGGGTGTATCAGCGCCCACACCCACTACCTTTTTCCAATTTCACTTCCACTATGCCTTTATCCATCACCCATGAACCATGCCTATATCCATCAACAACAGCTCCACCATCTGCTGAGGAAGCACAATCTTCTCCATTGCCTTAGATCTTCATGGTGAGAATGAGTAGTTGATCAAAATCTTATCATGAATTAACGACAATTGATTCTATGCATTTTGGATTTTACAACTAATTGGTTATTTAATTTTTGCAGCAATATCAATTTTGAAATGCACTTGGGAGTGCGAAGCACGGTGAGAGTGACGTATAGACCCAATTTATAAAACAATCATGATGTCATTTTTCCATTATTTAATTTATGGGCGCGACCTTCCATTATCTATGTTGGGAATACCATGGGCCATGGGCCCATTTTGTAAAAGAGAAAAATGTATAACTAGACCAATTTGGAATACAAGTACAAGAATGTGAACTTGTGTATATGACAATGTCTTCATTGGCTTTTAAATTCATGATGTGGATTTAATGTTATATTCTATCAATGTTACATTACTGTTGATGAATGTAGTTAGAATGGATTTATTTTGTTTCATTTATAAATTATAAAGTTTGCAAGTTAAATTACTTAAATTTATATCTTATTCAATGTTGCATGCATGTAAAACCATATCATACCATGGAACTTTGCTTAGTTATAATAATAGATGTATCATGTACATGAAGAGAGCATATATATGGATTCAAATTTATTTTAATTTTGAATTTATGAAAAGGAAAACTAAAGTTTTAAAGTACAACATACATGCCTTATAATACAATCTGCAAAAATTGATAAAGTTTTGAGCCTTTACCACTTCAATACTAACATTTAAAGATGAAAACTTTATTGATAAGTGGTGTAGTATTATTTAAGGTTTTTTTTGTTTTTTGGTTTTATATATATTTTAACAATTCCTTTATTTATCTATAAATAGGGCACAAACAATATTTGTGGTATGTATACAAAGAAGTGTGTAAGATTTTTTTGAGATGTGGATTCACCTTAGTGTGGATGGGTTTTTTCCCACATATTTTCGAACAAGTAACTTTTACACCAAGAAGTGCCTTAAAATAACACCCTATCACCATCTACTCTAAAAGTTAACTAAATTAAAACTTTAAAAAAATTTATTATTATCATTATTAATTATATAAAAAATTAATATATGACAAACATAATAATATATTTTTTGAATTTGTATTTTCGAACAGGTAACTTTTACGCCATGAAGTGCCTTAACATAACACCCTGAGATCACCCTGAGCTCCTTTCCACCATTTGGGCCTTCAATTTTTTTTCTAATATTTGTTGTTCTGTGAACATTTTGGGCAGTTTTTAATTACATACCATGTTTCATAGCATGCTCTACACTGGAATGAAACATTTTCATAGTCGAGCTTTTGGACTCAAACATAATTTTGAATCGTCAAATTAATTTTGGTGGGAAAAGCCTTGTTGAATTCCATCTCCACACATATTTTAGGTAGTCTTAAAAAAAAATCAATTTCATGCTACTACAATAAAACTTTCCTAAAGCATTCCTAATAAAGAATAGTGATGAAAATTCCAAAGATGTAGAGGAAGATTTAGAAGCCTTACCCAAACTAGAGTTGTGGATATTAAATCTGTTATCGAATCAAAAGTGGTAGTCTAGGGTTGCATGAAGAGACCAATATTACCTCAAAACCATGACCCATCTTCACAAATGACCTTCTTGTCCTTGATCAAAAACCACAACAAAAAAACCTTGTGCCATATAGAAAGTGTTTAGTTCATCTTTCAAAAGAGGTTTCCAAGTCTCAGAGATCCATTTGTACAGAGCTGTCAGCCATGACCAAACCTATTAAACTTGAATATCAAACCTTGCTCCACAAATATTTTTCACAATTGAAAGCTTCCTCATCCAAAGCGACATTGAGGGAAGGAACCTCTAAAACCACCAGAAGACTAGAACCATATTTCAGCATGGAACTGTACAAAATCGAAGAAGTTCTTGCTTTATCGGCAACCATGCTTGCAAGAGAAACTATCTTTTTCGTCGGATCATTGAGATTCGCCATTGAACGAACTACGAAAGAGATCTGCAAAATATTCACACATTAAATCATAGACTAGGGAAAAACACTAGCAGCCAAAAAGATTTTCAAAGCTCTCTGTGCTTTATAGATGTTTGATTCAATTAAGCTTATGACATTTTTTGACTAATTTATTTCCCCAATGAATCAATGATACTTGGTTTATTTGGGTACTGTGTTTAAACCCTTTGCAAAATTCTATCACATAATTTTGCTTTTACTTTTATGGTGAAAGTTAATTGCGAGAATTTAGAATTGTTTTCATGAGATATCAAAATTTAACCAAACTTATTATAGTAGTAAAAATAATAAATAAAATTGTTTTTATTTAATAATAAATTTATCATTAATCTAAACTCAATTTAATTGAAAACATATATATTATCTATTTTCAACTTATTAAAAATTAATAATACACAAAATTTAAAAGCTATATAATACTTTTAAAAAATAAGACACAAAAATTTCACAAAAAAAGTCAAGCTTAACTCAACTTGGCATAATAATAATAGCACCATGACAAATTGTTTTCATCGAAAACTGAATCTATTCCTAACGTAAATTCAATAGGAGTAGTCTAGCGAGGCCGCGTTTTAACCTGGAAACCGTGTCTGTCAGAAAACATTTCCTGCCCCTCACCCCTTCCACCTGGGGATCACCACATCACTACTCTATCAGAGTTGTCAGAGTTACGGCGAACAGTTAACTCCATTCGACGTTTTTCCCTTTGGTTTTTGTGCCTTTCTCTAGCCGGCGACCGTCCTCCAGCAACCTCAAATTTCTGTGTGACTTTGACGTTCTACTCTGTTATAGGCTCCTCCGATTCCCAGTTCCATTATGGTCTCCACTCCCAGCTCCATTGTCGTCCCACCCAACATCTTGACACCCATCAACATCCATGTATCTACCATCTACCATGCCATGATCCAATTTGAATTTCAAATTTGATATTTTGGCGGGCTGGAAAGATTTGAAATTTGAATGCCCTCATTGTTTATTGTTTACCCAGTTTTTCGTCTACTGAAAGTTTTAGGCGAGAATTTTGGGGAGAGCCAAGGAAGAAAATGAGGTAAGTATCGTTGTCTTATCAGGAGAGTGAAGGAG
Source organism: Pinus albicaulis (assembly GCA_034641835.2). NCBI lineage: Eukaryota > Viridiplantae > Streptophyta > Pinopsida > Pinales > Pinaceae > Pinus > Pinus albicaulis. The sequence goes on along the minus strand of CM076582.1, from coordinate 238,902,684 downwards.
GCATGGAATGGTGGAAGGGAGTTGAACCCTTGCTACCTTCTTTTGGCCACCTGGTTGTATGATTCCCATGCCCGGGCTGCTCTCCAAACGGTGCCCCACCTGTCTCCTCCGCCGACTTTCAGCCTCTCCTTCCTGACGATCTGCAGATGTGAGTGGACAACATGTAGAGCTCTCTAAAAAATCGGGGCATCAAAATCCTTAGCTCCAATGCTTCAAGTAATCTGATTCTCTGTTTCTACCATGTAAGGTTCTGATTCTTTGCTTTTTGTTAGATTTAGTTGCTAGTTGCCGCAATGTTCTTTTTTCCTGAATCTATGTTGCTGCAACTCCCTATGGTGGAAACTCCATTTACTTTGTGGCAAATATTTGTAGCTGGTTGTAATTGCATTTTTAAGCATCATTGGAAACCGAATCCATATCTGAAGTTTCCTCTTAAAATTGGTATTTTGTGGATCATGGTTCAAGAGGGTTGAAAAGGGTTGAATGTGCAGAATTTAGCATAATGGTGTGTCAAAAGGGGAACAATGGTTCAGTAAATGGTCGTTTTAGTGATTAGGCTATGGGCACAGTTTGCAGGTACGAGAATATCATTTGTCTTTGAATAGTGTTAAAGTGCTCTAAAGCCGGAAAAGTTTTTATAAAGGTCGAGAGGGTTTGCCCCAAAAGCTTCAAGAATCTGGACATCAGAATGCCCATTTATATTTGGAACTTAAAAAAATTGAATTATGAACATTCAATTAGAGTTGTGATTTATTTAATTATTTAATTAAATAATTACTCGGCAATGTGCTTTGGATCAAAATTTGGGCTAAAAATAAGGCCACCCCGACTATGTGAGTCGTATGTTTTTCAAAGCTTTTTGGTACTTTGTCTTATATTAAAATATGTTATTGCAATATTGAGAGTGAAAAATATAAATTTATTAGCTTTGTAATGGCTCGTAAAAATAAATTTATCTAGAATTAAACGTTTCCAAATTAAAATGCTATGTGACTCAAAATTTTAGGTATGATTAAGCTTCACTCTGAAATAAGTATTTTAAAATTAACAAAATTAATAAGAGTAACCCAAAATTGTATGTAACATTTTTTTCCAAGACTAAAATGATATAAAATTTGGCCAAATATTTTTTTTAAGGTCCTTTGTTTTATCAACATCAGTCCTAATAAATTTTTGGTACTTACTATTGAACAAATTTTTTAAGGTTTGTTATGGTATGAGGGCGAACCATTTACTGTGGAATCCCATGTTTTTTCCTAGTAACATTTACTAACTTGCAACATTGAAAAATGATAATTAATTCATGAGTGACTAATCCTTGGAATAGTATGTTTTTTCCTAATAATTTCATTTAGTAACTTGAATACCATGTCAATTGAGTTTAGCTTGGGTGGTTGGGAAGAATAGTTGTTATAATCCAGCCAAGTTAAGTCTTTTAAGTTGACATGTTGATGCTTTGGTATAGAGTAATTTTGTTTCTCTTAAGTGAGTCTATATTGAGAGTTGGCCTAGTACCAACAACCTCATCTCTCTCTTGGTCACTCTTGCCTTGGAGCTGAGAGAGAGGCTCACTACCCAATGCCCAAAATTTTATGGTGTAAAAAAAGTAACTTGCATCCCATGTTTTTTCCCAATAATTGTAATTACTAACTTGTCACATTGATGAAGGATTGTTAATGCATGTTCCAAGACTCACCTTCAATCCATATAAAAATTAAACATTTTTATTAAAAACAAAACTAATCTTACAAGATTAGTCATTTTCAAAATTTTATTGTTTAAAAAAATAAACTTGAAACCCATATTTTTTCCTAATAATTGTATATACTAACTTGTTATATTGATGAAGGATTATTAATGCACGTTCCAAGTCTCCAAACACCTTCAATTCCTATAAAAATTAAACATTCTTATTAAAAACCAAAATAAAAACTAATTTTAAAAAATCCACCATTTTCAAAAATTTCGCGTCGAGAGGCTCATTATACACAGTCCAATATGACCCCGATGTGTGTAAGTATGTCAGAAGCCAAAAAAAAAGAACCTAAATTTTAAAACAACATAATGTAAGATTTAAAAATAGCTTACATAACCATATAAATGAACAATTAAAAATGAATTTAAACAATATAAATTTAAAATATGAAGAGTTTTACAAACACTCGAAAAAGAGATATGGTAAATATATAAAAATATAAATAAAACAAAGTATGGTAAATAAGTAAAATCTCTTTTTATACTTAGGTATGGTAAATAAATAAAAATATAAATAAACTAGATGTATGGTAAATAAATAAAACCTCTTTTTATATTTACTCCATAAACCTTTTTTTATTTACAAAAACTCAAAAAGAAGTTTTTTTTAGGTGAACCCTATGGGCCAAATACCATGGGACAAATTATTATCAATACCATGGGCCAAATACCACATTTATAAAAGAGGTAGAAAAAGGTAAGGTAAATAATAAAAATAGATCAAATAGGAGTAGAAATCAATGTCTACTTATATTTGAAGCCTATGGACCAAATTAATAATAATACCATGCAAAAAAAACACATTATTAACCCTAACATTAATATTAAGATTGATTAAATTTAATAACTTTATATTAATACAATATTAAATTTGTTATATATATATATATATATATATATAAACTCTAGATATATATGGGAGGGAAGAAGAAAGACATATGATACAGGTGGAGAAATAGAGGGAATGACACGGGAGAGATGGAGATAAATTGAAGGAGAGGGGAGAGGAGGAATGAAGAGAGAGAGAGGGAAAGGAGTGGGAGAGCTATATAAGGGTAAGAGAGGGAGATGGAGACATAAATATGGAGGTGGGAGAGAGAGAGAAGGAGAGAGGGAGGGAGAAGGAGGAAGGGTTGGAGGGTAGATAGAGACAGAGAGATTGAGAGAGAGAGAGAGAGAGCGAGGGAAAGAGAGATGAAGTTGGAGAGGGATATAGTAACATAGTTGGAGAGATAGATAGAGTGATGGGAAAGAGAGATAATTTAAGAGGAGAGAGAGAGAGAGAGAGAGAGAGAGAGGTGAATATAGAAGAGGGAGGCGATAAAGGGAGAGAGAGGAAGGACGAGAGAGAGGAAGAGAGTGATGGGGGGATATAGAGGATTGTAGGGGAAAGAGAGAGAGAGAGAGAGAGAGAGACTGATGGGGGAAGAGAGATGGAGGTAGGAGAGAAATGGAGAGAGAGGAAGGAAAAGAGAGGGGACTTGAGAGAGAGGAGGAAATAGGGAGGGATAAAGATATGGAGCTGGAAAGGGAGAGAGGGAAGGATAGAGAGATGGAGTTGGATGGGGAGAGAGGGAGGGATATGGTGTTTCAGAAGGGAACAATGATTTCGTAAATGGACATTTTAGTGATTATGCTATGGGCGCAGTTTGAGCATAGTTACCTAATATGCCCGAATCAAAGAAAAAAGTACGGAAATTTGAGAGTTAGGTTCGTATATCCAATAATTCGATAAAAATTAGATGGTTCATAGTAGGGTCGGTTGGATATACGAAAATTCATAGTTTATAGTTTATGACATGGATTTGTTAATTTGTAGGTAGCATAGAATGATAAATATGGTAATTTCTAAACAAAAAGCATATGGTGGCAACATAACAAGCAAAATGGAAACTAATGGTGAGAATAAATTTTCTTCATTTTCACTTTTAGTGTATTTTGCAGATATAGAATGGTAAATGCGGTGACTTCTCAACAAAAATATGTAGATGGCAGCCCTACAATAAGCAAAATGGAAACTAATGGTGAAGCTAGAAATTTTCTTAACTTTCAATTTTAGTGTAAAAACAAAGATAACAACGAAAGAAAAAAAATCTTTAAGTTGTGAGAATTTTATAAAAATAAATATTTTTTTATATATAATTGATTTTTTATACATAATTGATTTTTTTTTTAATATTTTGTCTCAACAATCTATCCATAGTTATTGCACATTGAAATGTATACTGGAGAAAGTCATAGTGAGTGTTAAAGAAATTGGAGGGAACCCAAAAGTTGGCAACATTTTAGCTGAGAAGGTATATCCAAGAAATCCACCTTCTGCAACACCACCAGAACGTCTGCATGGAACGCCAACTGCAACTTATGAATCAAGTGGATATGCTTGGCTCCATTGTAAAGGACCCGACTCCTATAAAGTCATCTAATGATTGAGTTTTATAAAATCTTTTTATTTTTTGTCATTTTGATATGTATATTATAGGTAGCATTTACTTTTTGAAGTTCTTGTATGTAATGGATGGTAAATTGGATATAGCAGACAGTGTTAGCTTCAAAAGTTATCAATTTTGGTTGGCCTATAACTCTTTAAGGTGGCCAAAAAACGTGGTTTCCTGGGGGCAGGTTAAGGCCATCCAGCCTTATTCACTATAACTTGTTTCTCTATGCCAACAATCACAAACTTACAGAGTGTTTTTAGGCAGGGTTAAGCTTTACTCTTTAATAAGTCTTTCAAAATTAATAAAATTAAAACAAGTAACCCAAAATTTTATGTAACATTTTTTTGCAAGAATAAAATGATATAAAGTTTAGCTACATAATTTTTTAAAACTAAAGAATGATTATTTTAGTAAGGTTAAAAATACCATATTTTTAAGATTTAATGATCTCAAACTTCCCTAAATATAAGTTACAATTAACAAAATGTAATATAAGTAACCCAAAATTTTATGTAAGTTAATGCAATTTAATATAAGTTAACAATTCTTTTTTCCAAACAAAAATGATTCTTTACATGAATTTAAAAGTGTTAGATATTTTCATATTTTTTGCAAACAAGAATTATCTCAAATTTCCTCAAAATATAAGTGATCCAATATTAATATAAGTAATTCTATTTTTCTCTCTTTAGTTTTTTATTAGGTTTAATTTTTTTAGAGAATCAATAACTTCAGTTACCACTATTACACCACATACGACTTTTTCATAAATGTCAGTGATGAGAGGCTTAAACCATGCAATGGGAAACAATTTTTTCACCAACTACTCCAACTAACATTCTTTGGCATAAATGATTCAAAATTTTAAAATTAACCGAACCAATTATTTTTTGAAAATTAATAAAATGAAATGGGAAACAAATTGTTCACCAAGCTACTAAAACTAACATCCTTTGGCATAAATAATTCAAAATTTTAAAATTAACTAAATCAATTATTTTTTAAAAATCAATAAAATTAATATAAATAATTCAATGTTTTATGTAGATTTTTTTCCTAAACAAAGATGATTTTTTGGGTGAGAATAGAAGTGTTAAATCTTAGTTTTTATTTTTCAAATATTAAAAACCATTAACTTTATGTAGATTTTATTTTTCAAACCATAATGATTATTTTGAAAATGGTAAATATTACAAGATTAGTGTTGCTTTCTTTTTAATAAGAATGTTTAAGTTTTATAGGGATTGAAGGTGTTTGAAGTCTTGGAACATGCATTAATAATGTTGTTTCATCAATGTGACAAGTTTGTCCCTCCCTTCGAGTCTCCATCTATCTCTTCTTTCTCTTCACCTTCCATCTATATCTCTATATCCATTTTTCTCTCTATATCAGCCCCAAAACATACACTCTCTTACTCCAATCTATATATCTATCTTCCCTTCCCTCCCTCTCCCCCACTTCTATCTCTCTTCCCTTCCCTCCCTCTCCCCCACTTCTATCTCTCTTCCCTTCCCTCCCTCTCCCCCACTTCTATCTCTCTTCCCTCATGCTATCCTCTCTCGCTTTCCCTCTATATTCCTTATCACTCCTATCTCTCTCTCTCTCTCCAACTTTCACTCTCTATGTCTTTCTTCTTACCTCCCTCTCTCTCCCCCTCCATCTCCATCTCTCTTTACCTACCTCTCTCCACTCTCTCTCTCTCTCTCTCTCTCTCTCATTAGCTTCTAAATTTTTCACTATATGTCTCTCTCATTCCTTCTCTCCATCATTATCTCCATCTCTTCTTCTTTGTCTCTTTATCTCACCCCCAAACATACACTCTCTCTCCACCTCTCCCTTATCACTCCCTCTCTCTCACCACTTGTCACTCTCTATGTCTTTCTTCTTCCCTCCCTTTGTCCCCAAGCAGCTCCATCTCTCTATCCATCCCTCTCTCCCCCTCCAACTGCATCTCTCTATCCCTCCCTCTCTCCCCATCCAACTCCATCTCTCTATCCTTCCCTCTCTCCCCTTCGAACTCCATATCTTTATCCCTCCCTCTCTCCTCCTCTCTCTCAAGTCCCCTCTCTTTTCCTTCCTCTCTCTCCATTTCTCTCCTACCTCCATCTCTCTTCCCCCATCACCCTCTCTCTCTCTCTCTTTCCCCTAAAATCCTCTATATCCCCCCATCACTCTCTTCCTCTACCTCGTCCTTCCTCTCTCTCCCTTTATCGCCCCCCTCCCTCTATATTCACCTCTCTCTCCCTCTCTCTCTCTCTTCGCCCTTAAATTATCTCTGTTTCCCATCACTCTATCGATCTCTCCAACTATGTTACTATATCCCTCTCTTCCTTATTCCCTCTCCTTCTCTCCCTCTCCAACTTCATCTCTCTTTCCCTCGCTCCCTCTCTCTCTCTCTCTCTACCCTCCAATCCTTTCTCCTTCTCCCTCCCTCTCTCCTTCTCTCTCTCTCCCACCTCCATATTTATGTCTCCATCTCCCTCTCTTACCCTTATATAGATCTCCCACTCCTCTCCCTCTCTCTCTCTTCATTCCTCCTCTCCCCTCTCGTTCAATTTATCTCCATCTCTCCCTTGTCATTCCCTCTATTTCTCCACCTGTATCATATGTCTTTCTTCTTCCTCCCATATATATCTAGAGTTTATATATATATATATAATTTAATATTGTATTAATATAAAGTTATTAAATTTAATCAATTTCAATATTAATGTTAGGGTTAATAATGTTTTTTTTTTTTTTGCAAGGTATTATTATTAATTTGGTCCATAGGCTTCAAATATAATTAGACATTGATTTCTACTCCTATTTGATCTATTTTTATTATTTACCTTACCTTTTTCTACCTCTTTTATAAATGTGGTATTTGGCCCATGGTATTGATAATAATTTGTCCCATGGTATTTGGCCCATAGGGTTCACCTAAACAAAACTTCTTTTTGAGTTTTTGTAAATATAAAGAGGTTTATGGAGTAAATATAAAAAGAGGTTTTATTTATTTACCATACATCTAGTTTATTTATATTTTTATTTAGTTACCATACCTAAGTATAAAAAGAGGTTTTATTTATTTACCATACCTCTGTTTTATTTATATTTTATTTATTTACCATATCTCTTTTTTGAGTGTTTGTAAAACTCTTCATATTTTAAATTTATATTGTTTAAATTCATTTTTAATTGTTCAGTTATATGGCTATGTAACCTATTTTTAAAGCTTACATTATGTTGTTCTAAAATTTAGGTTCTTTTTTTGGCTTCTAACATACTTACACACATTAGGGTCATATTGGACTGTGTATAATGAGCCTCTCGACCCAAAATTTTTGAAAATGGTGGATTGAAGGTGTTTGGAGACTTGGAACGTGCATTAATAATCCTTCATCAATATAACAAGTTAGTATATACAATTATTAGGAAAAAATATGGGTTTCAAGTTTCTTTTTTTAAACAATAAAATTTTGAAAATGACGGATCTTTTAAGATTAGTTTTGTTTTTAATAAAAATGTTTAATTTTTATATGGATTGAAGGTGAGTCTTGGAACATGCATTAATAATCCTTCATCAATGTGACAAGTTAGTAATTACAATTATTGGGAAAAAACATGGGATGCAAGTTACTTTTTTTACACAATAAAATTTTGGGCATTAGGTAGTGAGCCTCTCTCTCAGCGCCAAGGCAAGAGTGACCAAGAGAGAGATGAGGTTGTTGGTACTAGTCAACAACCACCCAAGCTAAACTCAATTGACATGGTATTCAAGTTACAAAAATGAAATTATTAAGAAAAACATACTATTCCAAGGATTAGTCACTATGAATTAATTATCATTTTTTCAATGTTGCAAGTTAGTAAATGGGCATTAGAAAAAACATGGGATTCCACATAAATGGTTCGCCCTCATACCATAACACACCTTAAAAAATTGTTCAAGAGTGTACCAAAAATTTATTGGGACTCAAGTTGATAAAAACAAAAAGTCCTAAAAATTTATTTGGCCAAAATTTCATCATTTAGTCTGAAAAAAAAATGTTACATACAATTTTCGTCATTTATTAATTTGTTAATTTTTTAAAATACTTATGTCAGAGTGAAGCTTAACCATACCTAAAATTTTGAGTCACATAACATTTTAATTTGGAAATGTTTAATTCTAGATAAATTTATTTTTACGGGCCATTACAAAGCTAATAAGTTCATATTTTTCACTCTTAATATTGCAATAATATATTTTAATTTAAGACAAAGTACCAAAAAGCTTTGAAAAACATACGGCTCACATACCGCTAGTCAGGGGTGGCCTTATTTTTTTGTGGTATCTCCCCCAAATTTTGATCCAAAACACATTGCAGAATAATTATTTAATTAAATAATTATAAAACGTTTGTATTTAATTATTTAATTAAATAATTAAATAAATCACAACTCTAATTGAATGCTCCTAAATCAATTTTTTTAAGTTCCAAATATAAATGGTCATTTTGATGTCCAGATTCTTGAAGTACCGGGCGCGGATTTTTTAATTACTGGAGTAGTCTAGCGAGGCCGCGTTTTAACCCGGAAACCGTGCCCGTCAGAAAACATTTCCTACCCCTCGCCCCTTCCGCCTGGGGATCACCACATCACTACTCTGTCAGAGTTGTCAGAGTTACGGCGAGCAGTTAACTCCATTCGACGCTTAAATAGAGTACCAGGCGCGGATTCATTTAATCATATGTTGCGATATCTGCTATTGCGGCTGTCGGCATTCCATAATATTGGATCGAATCCAAATTCCCACCTACTTTTCTATCAACCACACAATTTTTGTTCGTCACTTGGGACTTTCAACGGAGTCATCACTTTAAATTCAAACTGACTGCGCATTCCAGATTCATTTAATGCTGGTGAGCTGAAGAAGAAAGACTTTCCTTCATTATACTATGCTTTGACAATTCCAGTTTTCTAGAGCTTTGCTATATTATGTAATATCTTGCTATGAATCTATGTTGAATAATCAAATTGAAAGCCGGCATGCTTCTTAATTTCTTGTTATGAGCCTATGTGGAATAACAAAATTTAAAGGTGTCATGGATGAAAGATTGTAGGCATTGGATCAAGTGCAAAGCATTTATATTCAGCTCACATTTCCAATACACTTTTGTTTATTTGGAAATTAAATATTTTATTTTTATTTCATTTTGTTATAATTTTGTTTGGAAAATAATAGAGATTGACAAAATTTGACAGAATTTTTTGGAAATCTAGCTATAAGCTTTCAAGTTTTAGTATTTTGGTATTTTGAGTGCTCCAGAAGTTTTTGACAATGTTGAATCCATTTTCACTTAAAAAAAAAAAAAAATTAAACACTCCCAATATTAAATTTCTCAAAAATAAATTCACTGAATTCCAACTAGAATTTCACTATCTAGATGAAATTGTGACCTTGATAAACAAGGCCTTTCAATTTTGTACAATGTTTTGCTTTTAGAAAAGCTATTTAACCTTTTCTTTTAAAAAAGCTATTTAACCTCTATGCTCTATCCTATTAAAAAATTCTATGTTTCTCTAATAGCATTAAGGTCTCTATTTTTAGTGTAATCCACACATAAATTTGTTGTAAATGAAATAATTGCGTGTACCTTACTACCTAGTATGCCAATGGGGCTTAAGAGCTATAGCTTGATGGGTTGGTTACTTAATTCCTTCATTCCTAGTTTGTATTTGAGTAAAGGTAGCATAATGAGACATCAATGTAGCATTAAGGTCTCTATTTTTAGTGTAATCCACACATAAATTTGTTGTAAATGAAATAATTGCGTGTACCTTACTACCTAGTATGCCAATGGGGCTTAAGAGCTATAGCTTGATGGGTTGGTTACTTAATTCCTTCATTCCTAGTTTGTATTTGAGTAAAGGTAGCATAATGAGACATCAATGTCTTCAATGTCCTCTACGAGTCTTGAGAGCCACTACATAGCTTAGTTGGGACTCGCTTCATCTCTCAAGTTTGAAAACATGGATATCTGAGATTTGTTTAAAAAAAAAAATCCAATGATTTTCCATTAGACTACTAAAAGTACTAGAAACAATAGACAACATATGTGTTAATTTTAATTGAATAATGTGTTCTCCCCATTTGAGAAGATAACACCAATCTGAATTTCAATGCCATCTAGAGATCCTTGAGGGAATAAAAGAGTAATTATAATAATCTCACCATCAAATGGAAATCTAGTTGAATATTCCAACAAACTATGGATTTCCCACCCGTTAACAAAGGAATTCTCTTGGGTTATCAACTCATTATATTAAAACAAACATGTGTAAATTGTTTTTATTTGGCATCATTGTACGCAATCTACCATCTTTTTAACTTTGTAGATTGACAATTCAGGGATATTTCATTATATCATGGTTCACTCCCTTCAAGATCCACAAATCTCATAAAATGAAGTACCTCAATCAGGTTTAACATGCATCATCAAGTTGGTGATTATTGTTAGGTTAAAATTGAGTTGGATTATAATCAATTAGATGGCTTTCAACTCCATAGTTTTAGTAGTGGGTGGTATTTTTCCCATGGATTGCATCTAATGAAATATTTAAATATGCTTGAGATAGTCTATTTTAAAGGGCCTAGAGGTAAGTTGTGAAGGCTCACTTGGATGGATTTGGTTAATCTATTCATGTTGCTTGATTTGGGTTTTATATGTTAATGTTGTTGTTGTTTGTACTATGTTTTAATTTTTTTATTTTCTCCCACATTTTGGATATGCTACTACATGTGGATTTAAATATGGAATTTTAGGGAGGGGGGGGGGGTGGTTTGCTACTATGAAGGAGTGGATTGGATTTGGACATGTTTAGGAGAGTTTTGGTGGTGTTAATCAAGGAGGTCACAACAATGGGAAAGTGAAAGGATGAAGTTATGATGGGGGGATAAGAAAAAAAAACTATGGAACTGAAAATTTTAATGGCAAAGTGAGAGGTTGAAGTTACCACTAGGGCATAGGAATAATAAAGTTAAAAAATAAGATAAATGAAATTGAAATTTTTTAATTATGTATAGATGGGCATACTATTATAAGATCTCATCAAGCATCTCTTCTAGATTACTAGTAAAGTTTGGAGGTAGACCTAGGTGATAGGAGAGAACATCCAGGATTCTCAAATATATTAGTTATAAACTTTGAGGGGGCTTGCAATTCTATGTGAGAAATGAAAAATCACTTAGAAAAACCATTAAATAGGCTCGAGGTATTCCATTGTAAGGGCATTCGAGGTGAGAATTGACAACTCACTTAACTGACTTAAGCAAATTTGGTAAAGGATATTGATAGATCTAGTGATGCTAGTTTTTCAAAGGATTGGGTTTTCTAGGATAAAATAGTGTTGTTTCTATCATGTTGTAATTATTAAATTTCTCTTTCATTTCTATTCCCAACAATCATTTCCTTGAGTTATTGATGTTCATTTCCTTCTTTCCTTCAATTTCACTCACAACCTCTACAAATCCTAAGCAGGTCTTTGATTATTTATAGCTAAATTCTACTTGGTCGATGCAAAAATTACAAAACTTAAAACTATATACTATTATTAGATGAAATGGATGAGATATTATTATGTAGAAGATGAATAGAAAAACACATAGAAGGGAATAATCTGACTTATTTCTATAGGGATGCATATTGTCAAATTCACAATTATACTGAGAAGGGGGATTAATCAATATAATGAAATTTTTTACTTATTTAAACATTTAAACATCATAAGGCACTAATCTCATAAACTAAACATGTAACATAAGATATACGTGGAAACCCTTACAGGAGAAAACCACAAAACTTACCTATATGAAAAAAATTGTAGGCACCAACCTACAATTACATCAATTTGTAGTAACCAACCAACAGGAGATATCAATCTCCCTTGCTACTTTATAGGCACAAACAAACAAGAGACACCAATCCCCTTTGTTTCTTTGTAGGAACCAACCTACAAGAGACCAATCAACTCTGTTTTTTTGAAAGAACCAAACTACAGGAGACACCAATCCATTTTTATAATTTGTAAGAACTAACTTACAGGAGACACCAATCCCTTTTGCTACTTTGAAGGAACTAACCTACATGAGACACCAATCCCCACTACACAAGATTTGTAGGAACTAACTTATAGGAGAAACCAAACTCCACTTCTATAAATATGCATAGGCACTAACCTCATTCATTGAATATGCTTGCTTCTTCACAAGGTCTATTAACTACTTCTACTTTCACTAAGTCTTCTTGTTGTCTCTTCCTTCACTATGTTTTTTATTTACTTATCCCTTCATCAAGTGTACCTATTGCTTCTTCCTTCAACAATTATACTTCTCCCAAAACTTGTTTCTTCTAGCTTCTTCCCAAGAAATAACTTGCACTTGACATGTCATTTATCCAATTTTACAAATATAGTTTTGAAATTTCTACCACATATACCCAGAGATATCCACTTTATCCCCTCCATATTTTACAGTTTGTAACATATTAGAAACAAATCTATAGAAAAATTTCCAACTTGACATATTTGAAGCATGTTTTAGAAGCATTTAAGAACTCTAACTTCCTAATATCATATATCCAAAGTTACAGTGAAACAAGATCTAAAAGTTCTACTATAACTACCTCCATATTGCTTCTCTATCTCCTCTATATTTTACATTTTGAAACATCATAGAAATAAATTTACATAGAAAAGACTAAGTAGACTGGTTTGACGTAGATTTTATGAGCATTTAGGAATCCTAACTTCCTCATACCACATGTCCAAAATTATAGTGAAACAAGATATGAAATTTTAGCCACAAGTACATGAATATATTCTATTTTTATCCTCCAATTTTCACATTGTGAAAGATTCCACAATAAAAGGTATAGAGAAAATATCAAACTCTCATATTTAAATAATATTTTAGAATCATTAAGGAAACCTAACTTCCTCAGAGCATATCTCTGAAATTATATCGAACAAAAGTATAAATTTTAATCACAAGTTCATGGATATATTTTTTATAGTTCCTCCAAGTTTCATGGTATGAAACATTACATAGGTAATTAATAGCAACAACTTCAAGGTGTTTGATTTTTCCCATAAATCACATTTTGTCTTCCACCTTGAAACCTCAAGAATCAACCCAGAAATTATCCCTCATTTCCTTTTCCAACCTCATATCTCTTATTTCTTCAATACACTTCGAATTAACTCATATATCCTTTATTTGTAGTGTTTCTAAGTTCTCTAATGGGGCTAACCTATAAAACAAGATGGGTAGGCCTGCTTGTACTTTGGTTGTGTCATCCTTATGAAATATTTTATATCTCCTCATTCCTATGGAGTTAGAGGAACTAATATATACCATTGAAAAGATTTCAGAATAAAATTTCAAACCATATATACTATTTTCCCATTTGAGATAGGTATGTGAAGTAAAAGTACCTTCAAATATAGGGTATTCAGACAGGGCATCAAAATTCCAAAAAATTATTTCCAACAATATTCATTTTCTAATACTTACCTTGGACATAAATAGTCTCTCCCTATCATTGACATCAATGATAATAATATTTCCAAAAATTTGACATCCAAACGTTGGTCCCCATAAATTTATTCTTCTCCTTATGTGCAAATTCCCCCCTTTTTCTTTTCTTTCGAATTGAATTTCACCATTCACTTCACTTTTAGTTGTTAATTCATATCATGAAAAAATTGCATTTCACGATCCTTTTTCTACAACTCAATTTCAGAAGTTCCTATCTTTTTAATGTGGCTTGGAATGATGCAACCCCTCACTTATCTGATATTTTTCTTTTACTCATGAGTTGTTAGGGATATAATTCCCATAAAGAAATTTTTCTTTCTTTTAATTTCATTAAGGACATACACATTATTTGGAAACCTAATAACATTTGCTACTAATATTCCTAAAGTTGTTTTTCTTATTTCACATCATTTAGAATGGAATGTGAGATCATACCCTTGATCAACCATTTGAATTACACTTATAATATTGTGCTACAAACCTTCAACCAACAGAATATTCTGAGTTTTCATATTTCCATCATCAAGGTTGATTGTGCCTTTTCTGATTATCCTTCCTAAATCATTATTCCCAAGGGTGTTGCTTCCTCCTTTGACTTCATTTAGAGAGAAAATTTTACTTTTATCCCCTATCATATGCCTTGAACATCCATTATCTATATACCATTTTCTATCTTTGTTTTGAACGCATAGAGCTAGAGAATATTCTTCCTACTTCTCTTGCTTCCTTCTCCATATATTTGTTCTTTGATTTCCATTTATGAAAAAATATTCCTCTCTAATTTGATTTAGCGGTATAAATGTACTACTTCTAATATCTTGAGCTTTCCGCCTAAAATTATTGTGCTTGAAACATTCAACATGATTTAATAAGGGGAAAAATGGATTGTAATTTTTTACATCACTCTCATTAAAACTTATAGGATTGTTTCTCATGCAAAAATTCTTTAAGATCTTATATGATCCTGTTAAAAATCAACAATAGACTAGGCAAGAATAGACCACATAGGGAAAGATAAGCATGAGTTAATTTATTAATCACAATGATATATATTTATAGTACATTAGGTGACCCTTGGATTCCACATTCCAAGGTCTCTTGTACTTCCTTTGGTTGTCCATTTCCCACAACTTAAACCTTAGCGGATTAGGTGTCCAACATTCCCCCCCTTAATCCAAAGGGGTATGTGTGAGCCTAAGAAGAGAGTTTTAATACAAAATTTACAAAGTATGCATGGAAACACTAGGCTAAATGAGCTCTCTGAAATGTTGGCATAAAGAGGTGGTTTAAGTATGACCACCAACACTGGAAAGCTTAGTGCAGTTCCTGGAACTCTTCCAAATCTGGTAAGAAGATGAGATATTCTACTAAAGGAAGTGCTCCTCATATTTTGAAGAGGGAGACCTTCAACCTGGAAGAAGGGAGGTCTACAACCTATGATGGTTTAAGGATGACCAACAACTCTGGAATGCTCGATGAATTTCCTGGAACTCTACCAAAACTTGCAAGAAGTTGAAGTCTTCTTCTAGAGGAAGTGTCATGAATTCTTTGAAGAGGAAGAAACTCAACCTCACATAGATGGTTTAAGGCTGACCACCAACCAAAAGCATGCTCATGGGAATTTGTATCTCTGGCTACAACTCTAAATCTGGAATGGAAAGTTGTGCCTCAGGCTCACTTGAACTGTTGTGTCTCTGGCTACAACTCTGAATCTGGAATAGCAGGTTGTGGCTTATGCTCGCTTGATGTGGCTTTGAAACTTGTAGATGACCATCATTTACCCCACTGTTAGATACAAGGTGAGATGATGTCGAAAACTCAACTGTAAGACTATTCAATACTCTAGAACAAGTTTTGACATATGACTGAAACATCTTCTTAGTTGTTGATGCCCATTTCCAAGAAGCGAACCATCCAAGATGAATCTTTGTTCTCGCAAGAGGCTTCTTTTTGAAGCATCTGTGTGAAGAATAAGTGTGCTTACCACAGTGCTTGCACGGGTGAAGATCGAAACAATGATCTTTCATATGGCCAACTCGGTCACAATGTTGGAATTTCACAATCTGTTGTGGAAGAGGAGTAGAATTTGAAACAACTGAAGGTGAGTTATCATAAATAAATCCAACACTCTAAAATTTGATGGGCTTGGAGTAGTCTGGAATATGAAAGGAAACCTCCTTGTCATATGTAAGACCAGTTATGTGATTTTTATTGACAAGCTTTTCCCAAGGTCTAATGATGGGCTTGGGAGGTGAAGCGTGAGCTTATGCATCTGCATACACAACTTCTCTTGTACTGGGCTCAGTGATTTGACCAATATCTTGTTGTTGATGGGAGTTTGTCTCAATGTTCTGAACAAAAACAAGTTCAGAATGACAACTCTTTTGTTGTAATTCCTCTTTTTATAGTTGAGATTTGAGTTGCAGAAACTCGAAATTTTCTTGTGCATTTTGTAGACAATTTTGGATATCAACAAGAATGGTTTTGCTGATTTTGATTGTATCATTAGCATAACAGAGTATCATAGTATTAATTAACACTAATATTGTATTAATTCTAGTCATTTTCATTGAAAAGATAAGGTGAAACTCACTATTACTTCTCCCAAGAATAAATAAATCCTTTCAACTGTGAGTCAATTCCTTCATCATAAATGGATAACCAAAGATGGAATGTAGACAATTTAGTGTTAAAAAAACGTATCCCTTTAGAACTTAAAGAAATTATTAAACATGTTGCACACTCGATACTTCTCAAATAAAGATACAAGCAATGCTTGCTAAATGGCCAGCAATGAATATTCACTGCATCAAAAATTAGCTTGAGTAGGTTTGTATCAAACCTTGTCTCTGCCCATCACCAGCGCACCTTTGAGTGCTTTTGGCCATCGAAACACACCAAGGAATGCATGGGCTTAGGTTTTCAAGTCAATATTCTGAAGTCGACAATAGGGTTTGAACCTTGCCCAATGATGTTGTTGGCCCTCCATAGACTTTATGCCTCTAAAGCTAGAAAATTCACGATGAAAAATGCAGAATAATGGCAATGTAATAGGAATAAGGAAATCTAATATAACCTTCCTCACTGAAGGGAGACCAAATCAACACGTATTCTTTCAAATTATTCAACGTTGCATTAGAAACATGATTTCAAACATGCGTTCCAGCATCAAATGATACACACACCTCTAATTATATACACAACTTGAGAAAAATGATAGGAATTCTTAAATCGGATCTTGCACAAACTGGTAGGATATGGAGGAGCGCAGAATTTGAAGTAGCCACAGGAAAACTGAAGCTTACATTAACAAGGCATATTGAGCAGATACGAGATTTGGCTAGAAGTTCTCGACATCCATACTTTTTCTCTACCGGTGACGATAAGTAGGTAAAATGTTGGGTCCTTGAGTATAACAAGGTTATTCGCTCTTACCATGGACATCCAAGTGGGGTTTACTATTTGGCACTTCATTTGTCATTGGATATTATTTATACTAGTGAACATGAGACTCTGTTGCTTTCCAGTTGGATTCAATTTCGAGTCTCACCAACAAATGAATATTGGCGCCCACTACAACTAGCCACAACCACATTTCTCCTTCACCGCTACAATATCAGACTGGAAAAATTGAAAAACTCAGAAAATTTAAACCTTTGCGATCATAGAGAGCACTAAGAGGACAAATATGTGCAGTGCAGTTTCTATTTTCTCACTAGTTATTGCATTCCATTTGAGCAGCGCAAGCAGTGACTGAAATGGACTATTCAAACAATCATGGTGGTGCAAAGGCTCCTTTAGAAAGGTTATGTTCATTCCAGACTTACTACACAATAGAATCTCTGAAAGGTGTTACAACCCCACATTTCTATTCTCATTAATGCCTTTGCCTTCCGTGTTTACCGTAGATGTTCCTTTCCCCGCCTCCAGAATTGGTACCCCCGACCCCGGAGAGACTATGAGAGGATTGATTAGGGATCCCTATAGAAAACCCATTACAGACAGAGAGCCCACTTTGAATATGAATTACGGAACAAGACCTATTGGACAGTAAACAAAATGGCTATTTCAAGGCTCTACACCACAGAGTAAAAGTTCAAGACACTTCACACTTCACCATCTTTGAAAATAATGAAATCCGACAGGTCAGACCACAGTGTATGAGTGCCTTGGGGAGGTGAAGGACCGGTGGGCAGTGTATTCATTAATTGTGGCCAAACCGCAACTAGAAGACTAGGAAATAAATGAACCTAGAGAGGAATGTGGATAAATGATTGTGTAATGCAGTGGAGAGGCTGCAGTGGGAGAGGAATGCACAGAGAAACCATCGTGTTGAGAATGGGTGAAAAGGGAACAGGTAAAATGCTCACTGCACAACACTCTTTGACAAAATTTTATGCTCAAACACCAGCGCTTTCAATGGAGTAATTAAGGGTGCAGATAATGCAACTAAAAATTATCTTATTGGACATTCATTAAATTTAGAGCATTGGAAGCATGTTTAACATGGCTCTAATACAGAGATGGTAGCATGGAGAATAGCCTAGATGTCTCTGAGGGAGGAAGGTTTCTGTGTCATAGGCTTGATAATGAAATTGGAAGAAAAATAGGCAAAAAAATGCTACAACACAAGTAGTTCAAATTAGAGCAGGCCAAGATAGTCTCGCTCTGATACCATGTTAAAACTCAGCAATAGATTAGGCAGGAGAAGACCACTTAGGGAAAGATAAGCATGGTTTAATTTATTAATCACAATGAAATATATTTATAGTACAATACGTGACCCTTGGATTCCACATTCCAATGTCTCTTGGACTTCCTTTGGCTTTCCATTTCCCACACTTTAACCCTTAGCGGATTAGGTGTCCAACAGATCCCTTATTAATATTCGTCATATAGTAATTTCTTACATATTCTTTGCAATCTATTGCCTCATGACCAAAATTATTACATGAGAAGCATTAACGATAATAAAAAATTTAATATCTAGAAGTAAAAGGCATTCTTGGAGAAATTGTTCTTATGAGTCGATTCCTAGATATTGACTATTCTTCACTTCCTTTCCAAGTGTATCTTTATTTCATTTAAGGATTAGGTCTCAGCTAGTCCTCTCCTTCTTTCCTTCTATTTCACTCAAAACCTCTACAAATCCTAAGCAGGTCTTTGATTATTTCTAGCTACATTGTAAGGTCGATGCAAAAATTACAAAACTTAAAACTATATACTGTTAGTAGATGAAATGGATGAGGTATTATTATGTATAAGATGAGTAGAAAAACACATAGAATAGAATAAATTGACAATAAAGTGATGGTTATCTCTATAGGGATACATATTTTCAAATTCACAATTATACTGAGAAGGGGGATTAATCAATATAATGAATTTTTTTACTTATTTAAACATTTAAACATCATAAAGCACTAATTTCATAAACTAAACATGTAACACAAGATATACGTGGAAACCCTTACAGGAGAAAACCACAAAACTTACTTATATGAAAAAAATTGTAGGCGCCAACCTACAATTACATCAATTTGTAGTAACCAACCTACAGGAGATACCAATCTCCCCTGCTACTTTATAGGCACAAACCAACAAGAGACACCCATTCCCTTTGTTTCTTTATAGGAACCAACCTAGAAGAGACCAATCAACTCTGTTTTTTTTGAAAGAACCAAACTACAGGAGACACCAATCCATTTTTCTACTTTGTAAGAACTAACTTACAGGAGACACCAATCCCTTTTTCTACTTTGTAGGAACCAACCTACATGAGACACCAATCCCCACTATCGCCAGATTTGTAGGAACTAACTTATAGGAGAAACCAAACTCCCCTTCTGTAAATATGCATATGCACTGACCTCATTCATTGAATATGCTTGCTTCTTCACAATGTGTATTAGCTACTTCTACTTTGACTAAGTCTTCTTGTTGTCTCTTCCTTCAGTATGTTTTTTATTTAATTCTCCCTTCATCATGTGTACCTACTACTTCTTCCTTCATCAATTCTACTTCTCCCAAAACTTGTTTCTTCTAGATTCTTCCCAAGAAATAACTTGCACAACATGCCATTTATCCAATTTTACAAATATAGTTTTGAAATTTCTACCACATATACTTAGACATATCTTCTTTATCCCCTCCATATTTTACAATTTGTAACATATTAGAAACAAATCTATAGAAAAAGTTCCAACTTGACATATTTGAAGCATGTTTTAGAAGCATTTAAAAACTCTAACTTCCTAATATCATATATCCAAAGTTATAGTGAAACAAGATCTAAAAGTTCTACTATAATTACCTCCATATCGCTTCTCTATCTCCTCTACATTTTACATTTTGAAACATCATAGAAATAAAGTTATAGAGAAAATACTAAGTAGACTGGTTTGAAGTAGATTTTATGAGCATTTAGGAATCCTAACTTCCCCATACCACATGTCCAAAATTATAGTGAAACAAGATATGAAATTTTAGCCACAAGTACATGAATATATTCTATTTTTATACTCCAAGTTTCACATTGTGAAACATCCCACAATGAAAGGTTTAGAGAAAATATCAAACTCGTGTATTTAAATAATATTTTAGAATCATTAAGGAAACCTAACTTCCGCAGAGAATATCTCTGAAATTATATCGAACAAAAGTATAAATTTTAATCACAAGTTCATGGATATATTTTTTATAGTTCCTCCAAGTTTCGTGGTATGAAACATTACATAAGAAATTAATAGCAACAACTTCAAGGTGTTTGATTTCTCCCATAAATCACATTTTGTCTTCCACCTTGAAACCTCAAGAATCAACCCAGAAATTATTCCTCATTTCCTTTTCCAACCTCATATCTCTTCTTTCTTCAATACACTTCGAATTAACTCATATATCCTTTATTTGTAGTGTTTCTAAGTTCTCTTATGGGGATAACCTATAAAACAATATGGGTAGGCCTACTTGTACTTTGGTTGTGTCATCCTTACAAAATATTTCACATCTCCTCATTCCTATGGAGTTAGAGGAACTAATATATACCATTGAAAAGATCTCAGAATAAAATTTCAAACCATATATACTATTTTCCCATTTGAGATAGGTATGTGGAGTAAAAGTACCTTCAAATAGAGGGTATTCAAACGGGACATCAAAATTCCAAAAACAATATTTCCAACAATATTCATTTTCCAATACTTACCTTGGACATAAATAGTCTCTCCTATCATTGACATCAATGATAATAATATTTCCAAAAAATTTACATCCAAAGGTTGGTCCCCATAAACTTATTCTTCTCCTTATTCACAAATGTCCCCCGTTTTCTTTTCTTTCGAATTGAATCTCCCCATTCACTTCACTTTTAGTTGTTAATTCATGTCATGAAAAACTTGCATTTCATGATCCTTTTTCTACAACTCAATTTCAGAAGTCCCTATCTTTTTAATGTGGCTTGGCATGCTGCAATTCCTTACTTATCTGATATTTTTCTTTTACTCATGAGTTGTTAGGGATATAATTTCCATAAATCAATTTTTCTTTCTTTTAATTGCATTAAGGACATATACATTGTTTGGAAACCTAATAACATTTGCTACTAATATTCCTAAAGTTGTTTTTCGTATTTCACATCATTTAGAATGGAATGTGAGATCATACCCTTAATCAACCATTTGAATACACTTATAATATTGTGCTACAAACCTTCAACCAACAGAATATTCTGAGTTTTTATATTTCCATCATCAAGGGTGATTGTGCCTTTTCTGATTATCCTTCCTAAGTCATTATTTCCGAGGCTGTTGCTTCCTCCCTTGATTTCATTTAGAGAGAAAATTTTACTTTTATCCCTTGTCATATGCCTTGAACATCCATTATATATATACCATTTTCTATCTTTGTTTT
This sequence comes from Pinus albicaulis, assembly GCA_034641835.2. Classification (NCBI taxonomy): domain Eukaryota; kingdom Viridiplantae; phylum Streptophyta; class Pinopsida; order Pinales; family Pinaceae; genus Pinus; species Pinus albicaulis. The sequence continues at coordinate 238,881,021 of CM076582.1, read as the reverse complement.
GAACGCATAGAGCTAGAGAATATTCTTCCTACTTCTCTTGCTTCCTTCTCCAAACATTTGTTCTTTTATTTCCATTTATGAAAAAATATTCCTCTCTTATTTGATTTAGCGGTATAAATGTACTACTTCTACAATCTTGAGCTTTCCGCCCAAAATTATTGCACTTGAAACATTCAACATGATTTAATAAGGGTAAAAATGGATTGTAATTTTTTACATCACTCTCATTAAAACTTGTAGGATTTTTTCTCATGCAAACATTCCTTAAGATCATATATGATCCTGTTAAAAATCAGCAATAGACTAGGCAAGGATAGACCACATAGGGAAATATAAGCGTGAGTTAATTTATTAATCACAATGATATATATTTATAGTACATTAGGTGACCCTTGGATTCCACATTCCAAGGTCTCTTGGACTTCCAAGAAGAGATTTGTAATACAAAATTTGCAAGGTATGCATGTAAAAAATAGGCTAAATGAGCTCTCTGAAATGCTGGCATACAGAGGTGGTTTAAGGATGACCACCAACACTGGAACGCTTAGTGTAGTTCCTAGAACTCTTCCAAATCTGGAAAGAAGCTGAGATATTATGCTAGAGGAAGTGCTCCTCATATTTTTAAGAGGGAGACCTTCAACCTGGAAGAAGGGAGGTCTACAACCTATGATGGTTTAAGGATGACCTACAATTCTGGAATTCTTGATAAATTTCCTGGAACTCTACCAAAACTGGCAAGAAGCTGAAGTCTTCTTCTAGAGGAAGTGTCCAAAATTCTTTGAAGAGGATGAAACTCAACCTCACATAGATGGTTTAAGGCTGACCACCAACCAAAAGCATGCTCATGGGAATTTGTGTCTCTGGCTACAACTCTAAATATGGAATGGAAAGTTGTGCCTCGGGCTCGCTTGAACTGTTGTGTCTCTGGCTACAACTATGAATCTAGAATGACAGGTTGTGGCTCAGGCTCGCTTGATGTGGCTTTGAAAATTGTAGATGACCATCATTTCCCCCCATGTCAGATACAAGATGAGATGATGGCGAAAACTCAACTGCAAGGCTATTCAATACTTTAGAACAAGTTTTGACATATGACTTAAACATCTTATTAGCTATTGATGCCCATTTCCAAGAAGCGATCCATCCAATATGAATATTTTTTCTTGCAGGAGGCTTGTTTTTTAAGCATCTGTGTGAAGAATGAGTGTGCTGACCACAATGCTTGCACGGGTGAAGATCGAAACAATGATCTTTCATATGGCCAACTCAGTCACAGTGTTGGCATTTCACAATTTGTTGTGGAAGAGGAGCATAATTTGAAACAGCTGAAGGTGAGCTATCATAAATAAAACCAACACTCTAAAATTTGATGGGCTTGGAGTAGTTTGGAATATGGAATGACATCTTCCGTTTGGCATTCAAGACCAAGCAGTGTGATTTTTATTGACAAGATTTTCCCAAGGTCTTATGATGGGCTTGGGAGGTGAAGCGTGAGCTTATGCATCTGCATACACAACTGCTCTTGTATTGGGCTCAGTGATTTGACCAATATCTTGTTGTTGATGGGAGTTTCTCTCAATGTTCTGAAAAAAAACAAGTTCAGAATGACAACTCTTTTGTTGTAATTCATTTTTTTTAGTTGAGATTCGAGTTGCAGAAACTCGATCTTTTCTTGTGCATTTCATAGGCAATTTTGGATATCAACAAGAATGGTTTTTCTGATTTTGACTGTATCATTAGCATATCAAAGTATCATAGAATTAAGTAACTCTAATATTGTATTAATTATAGTAATTTGCATTGAAAAGATAAGGTGAATCTCACTAGTACTTCTCCCAAGAATAAAGAAATCCTTTCAACTGTGAGTCAATTCCTTCATCATAAATGGATAACCAAAGATGGAATGTAGACAATTGAGTGTTCAAAAAAAGTATCCCTTTAGAACTTAAAGAAATTATTAAACAAGTTGCACGCTAGATACTGCTCAAATAAAGATAGAAGCAACGCTTGCGAAATGGCCAGCAATGAATATTCACTGCATCAAAAATGAGCTTGAGTAGGTTTGTATCAAACCTTGTCTCTGCTCATCACCAGCGCACCTTTGAGTGCTTTCGGCCCTCGAAACACACCAAGGAATGCACAGCCTTAGTTTTTCAAGTCAATATTTTGAAGTCGACAATAGGGTTTGAACCCTACCCAATGATGTTGTTGGCCCTCCATAGACTTTATGCCTCTAAAGCTAGAAAAATCACGAGGAAAAATGCAGAATAATGGAAATGTAATAGGAATAACGAAATATGATGTAACCTTCCTCACTGAAGGGAGACCAAATCAATGCATATTCTTTCAAATTATTCAACGTTGCATTGGAAACATGATTTCAAACATGCGTTCCAGCATCAAATGATATACACACCTCTAATGATATACACAACTTGAGAAAAATGATAGGAATTCTTAAATCGGATATTGCACAAACTAGTAGGATATGGAGGAGCGCAGAATTTGAAGTAGTCACAGGAAAAATCAAGCTTACATTAACAGGGAATATTGAGCAGATACAAGATTTGGCTGGAATTTCTTGACATCCATACTTTTTCTCTACCGGTGATGATAAGCAGGTAAAATGTTGGGTCCTTGAGTATAACAAGGTTATTCGCTCTTACCATGGACATCCAAGTGAGGTTTACTGTTTGGCACTTCATCCAACATTGGATATTATTTATACTGGTGAACACGAGACTCTGTTTCTTTTCAGTGGGATTCAATGTCGAGTCTCACCTGCAAAAGAATATCGACACCCACTACTACGAGCCACAACCACATTTCTCCTTCACCGCTACAATATCAGACTGGAAAAATTGAAAAACTCAGAAAATTTCAACCTTCCCGATCATAGAGATTGCTAAGAGGAAAAATATGTGCAGTCCAGTAGCTATTTTATCACTGGTTATTGCGTTCCATTTGAGCAGCACAAGAAGAGACTGAAATGGACTATTCAAACAATCATGGTGGTGGACAGGCCCCTTTCGAAAGGTTATCTTCATGCCAGACTTGCTACACAGTAGAATATCTGGAAGGTGTTACAACCCCCCCTTGCTATTCTCATCAATGCCTTTGCCTTCTGCATTTACCGTAGACGTTCTTTTCCCCACGTCCTCGATTGGTACCCCTGACCCCGGGGAGACTATGAGAGGATTGATTAGGGATCCCGACAGACAAACCATTACAGACAGAGAGCCCACTTTGAATATGAATTACGGAACAAGGCCTATTGGACTATAAACAAAATGGTTATTTCAAGGCTCTACACCGTAGAGTAAAAGTTCAAGACACTTCACACTTCACTGTCTTTAAAAATAATGAAATCCGGTAGGTCGGACCATAGTGTATGAGTGCCTTGGGGAGGTGAAGGACTGGTGGGAAGTGCATTCATTGTTTGTGGCCAAACTGCAACGAAGACCAGGAAATAACTGAACCTAGAGAGGAATGTGGATAAATTATTGTGTAATGCCATGGAGAGGCCGTAGTGGGAGAGGAATGTGAAATGGGAGAGGAATGCACAGAGAAACCGTCAGGTTGAGAGAGTGTGGGTGGTAAAGGGAGCAGGTAAAATTCTCACCGCACCACACTCTCCCAAAATTTTATTCTCAGACACTAGCGCTTTCAATGGAGTAATTAAGGGTGCAGATAATGCAGCTAAAATTTAGCTGATTGGACATTAATTAAATTCAGAGCATTAGAATCATGTCAAACATGGCTCTAATACAGGGATGGCAGCATGGAGAACATCCTAGATGTCTCTGAGGGAGGAGGGTTTCTGGGTCGGAGGCTTGATATTGAAATTGGAAGAAAAATAGGCAAATAAAGGCTACAACACAAGTAGTTCAAATTAGAGCAGGCCAAGATAGTCTCACTCTGATACCATGTTAAAAATCAACAATAGACTAGGCAGGAGTAGACCACTTAGGGAAATATAAGCATGATTTAATTTATTAATCACAATGATATATATTTATAGTACATTAGGTGACCCTTGGATTCCACATTCCAAGGTCTCTTGGACTTCCTTTGGCTGTCCATTTCCCACACCTTAACCCTTAGTGGATTAGGTGTCCAACATATCCCTTATTCATATTTTTGATATAGTCATTTCTTACATATTATCTGCAATCTATTGCCTCATGACCAAAATTATTACATGAGAAGAAATAACGATAACAAAAAATTTAATATCTAGATGTAAAAGGCCTTCTTGGAGAAATTGTTCTTATGAATCGATTCCTAGATATTGACTATTCTTCACTTCCTTTGCATGTGTATCTTTATTTCATTTAAGGATTAGGTCTCTGCTAGTCCTCTCCTTCTTTCTTGATTTTTTCATGAACAGATCTTTTGAGCAAATTAACATAGCTTTTAAGTTAATTTTTGCATTTTTTTCTAATGACATTAAGCTTGACTCTCGCTTGGAAATTTCATGATATCCAAGACCTATTTTAATAAGAGGATATATCTGGAAACTAAAAATGTTATCTAATGAGTGAGTCCCTTTTAAAAAATTTAAGTTTAGATTCAACTAACAATTAGCCTTCGTTAAATCCTTTCTTAAGTATACAACCTCTACTTCTAGTTTCTCCCAGTTTCTTGACTTTTCTTTTAGCTAACTTATTGGTGTATCTTCTATTTTCTTAACCTATTCTAGTTCTCTCTTTAAGAGGATAATTAATGCTTCATAAGAATCATGACATTTCTTTTCATATTTCTGTAATAGATCCTCATATTTTTTTTCTTTATTTTGAGTCTTTTTGTTTCTTTTAAGGCACCAATAAGTTTTCCTTCAACATATGCCTTCCCATACAAATCTTCTTCCTCTAAATTGATTTCTCTTTCTTAGTGTATTTAGTGTCCATGATAATGAGTATGAATTCTTTTTTGTTGTTATCATATGATTTTCTATTACTTTATTTTGATGAGCCACATATTTGCTTTCCATATTCATAAGATTTTTTCTTATCTTCATGTTCTTCTTTATCGCTACTATTTTTCCAAATTACAGGTGGACATCTAGAAGTAAGATGACTTATTCTTATACAATTATGATAGAATACTAGCTTACCTATGGATTTCACTTCTTATGCATCTTTGTTACCTTCAACTTCTTCCTCTGAATACGAATCTTCATTTTGATGATCAGTAACTTGAACATTCATTTTAGGAAAACTTCTTCATTATCACCATATTCCAATTTTGCATATGGACATTCAAAAACACAATGACCTATTACACCACAGTTAAAACATTTGCATAATATTACATTTGAAATTTCCATATCCTCTTGAGACAAATTGTACTTCTTCTACATCTAATACATTGTCAAAACAATCATGAGCTTTAAGATTTTATTCTTTATTTGAATATTTGAGAATTTCCTCCTTCTAATCTGACTTATCTCTTCTTATTTTATATCTAGTATCCACCTTGACATTCTTCTTATCTTACATTTCCTTAATTTCACCTCCTTCATAGGTGTTTTGTAACTCACCCCACATTTCTTTTATTGTTTCATAATGGATTACATTATCGCACTCTAATTTTGATAGGTCAATCAAGATGGCACTCATGAAATATACATTATTATTATTTAATTTACTTCCATTTATTACATACTATGAAGCTTCTACACCAAGAGACGCTAGATAAGCCCTCATCTGTTTCTTCTAGAAGGCATAGTGTGATCCATCAAACATAGGAGATTTAATAAAACCTTAATGAGTAGCCATGGTTCCTCTAAGATATTTCTTTGAGTGGTTAAATTTATTCTTAATGAACCTACTCTGATACTAATTTTTGTACTCACAATTATATTAATAGGGAGGCCTGGTGGGGGTGAATCAATATGATGAAAATGTTTAATTTATTTAAACATTTTAACAATGTATAGCATAAATATCATAAACTGAACAAGTAACACAAGATATACATAGAAATTATTATAGGAGAAAATAACAAAAATTATTTATATGAAATATCGTCTAGGCACCAGCCTACAAAAGAAACAAATCCCACTCATTGCTTTGTAGACACCAATCCCCTATGATTATTTATAGGCACTAGCCTACATGATACATCAATCCTCTTTGCTACTTTGTAAGAACCAACCCATAAGAGACACCAATCCCCTATAAAACTTTATGGCAGCAACCTACAAGGGACACCAGTCCCCACTACTGCAAATATTGATAGGAACCAACCTACTTCAATGAATCTACTTGTTTCTTCATGATGTCTATTAGACACTTCTGCTTTCACCAAGTCTGATCGTTGCTTACTCCTCCACTAGGTCTATTAGTTTCTTCTAAATTCACCAAGTCTACTTGTTGCTTCTTCCTTTATTAAGTCTACTTCTCCCAAAAAATCTTTCTTTTAGTTACTTCCCAAGAACAAACTTTCCCAACATGCCACATATACAAATTTTAAAATGTTGTTCTCAACTTTCTACCATAGGTACCTAGAGCTCTCTTATTTTTCCCTTCCATATTTAAAATTCTAAAATATCTTACAAATAAAGTTATAAAAAAAATTCCAAGTGGACATGTTTAAATCATGTTTTAGGAGCATTCAAGAACACTAACTCCTTAGAGAATAAATTTGAAATTGTAGCAAAAAATGGTATAAAATTTGTATTGTATGTACCATAATATCTGATCCAAGTGGATATTGGTGGCCACTTGCCTATTCCACTTGGACCCCCACCATTTTTTCTTTCAGTTTTTCAGTTTCCTTAATTATAGAACAAGTTACTATTTCTGGCATTTTTTCGGGTCCTAAGGCTTCCAGAGCCATTTTGAGGCCCTAAACATCATTATTTTAGAAAATCACCGCCCACAAATTTTGGTATTCAACTCAAATGTGAGTCTTCAACTCAAAATTTTCTATCACAAGTTGGATTCCTTGGAAATATCCTTCTAACGAGGTATCGTGTGCGTTAAACAAAGATCATATGCCAAAGTCACAACCCTGGGAAATTGATGTACCACTTTACCCCAACGGGGCCCATAGTTTGGTGTTTCATCTCCTAAGGTTAGGTTTTTGGATGTTTAGGGTTTTCCATTGTTTCTCAATAATAAATAGGCCTTTGAGCCTCATTATAACAAATTTTAGAGGCATGTAGCTGCCACATCTCTTCTTAGAGATAAGCTACCATAGCCCTAGCTAGTTTATGTCCTTTCTATCTCTAAGCATGTTTCCATTATTTGATATTAATGAAATGAAGTTTTATTTCTACTACATCTCTACGTTTATGTTTAGTATTGTATTTTATTGTGTTCCTGCATAAGTCTGAATCAGTGGTATTAGAGTGGTTTACTCTTCCTCGATCCTTCTTTGCATGTCCCCAACGAGGTCGGGATATAAGGACTTAGGGCTCAATATGGTTGAACATTTGCAATATCATCCTTGAAAACCTCGACGGCCTCTTCTGGGGGATTAAAGAAAGAAAATGGAGTAGGAGATCCTATCGAAAAATCGCTTGAGGAGGCCCTCAAGAAACAAAGGAACGCGATGATGGATAACTTTGCCTAAATCCTTCAATGGTTGTCCACTGGTGGCACATCTATATCCAACAACCACTCTGGAGGCACTGCTCCTTTTAAGGTACAAGTAAACTTTTACATTCCCATATTTGAGGGCCAAATAGATGTAGACGACGTAGATATATGGTTGACTCTATTAGAAGGATATTTCTTAGTTCATTACTTTTACGACCGGGAAAAGATTACTTTTTCACTCCTCAAAGCTGCCCCCCATGTTAAGGACTGGTGGGAAACCTACTATGAGCAAAAGGATGAGGGGGAACCCTCTTTGTTCTCGGTGGCACCCACTTGGAATTCTTTTCGAGACGCCATCAAGGAACACTATTATCCTATGGGGAGCTATGAGGACAAGTCCATATAATGGACTACGTTGCGGCAACAAAGGGATCGAGATGTGCATGAGCTGAAGAATTTTTTCCATACCTTGTGCACAAAGTTGGGTATCAAATATTCAGAGAAACATTTGTTGTTGAAGTACCATATTTATCTGCATAGATACATTCAAGAGGAAATGGAGTTCCTCAACATCTCCTCACTTGGTGCGGCATACCAATATGCTACCAAGATTCAACATAAATTCAAACAAAATAAGCGAGACTTTGGATCTGCGAATCAAAAGAAAGGAAAAGGTGCCCCAAAACCACAGAACAAAGGAAAAATCCGAGGGGCAGCCCAAGACGACCTTCCAAAGCCGCAAGCAAAGAAAAACACCGTGAAGCCAAAGAAGGACATGGGAAAATGGTGTGAGTTCCATAAGAGCTTGACTCACAACACAAGTGAGTGTTGAGCCAAGCATTCACTGGTGTCCAAGATGAAGGCTTCTGAATCAGATCCATGTTTCGACTCTGAGTCAGAACCCGACGAGGGGAATGAAAAAGGGAAGAAGATTATCGATGCAAAGCCCAATGCATCATTGTGACCACGAAGATCCAGAAGGAGGTTCCAAAAGATATAGAGAAGGAGAAGCGTCTCTTCCACTCCCAGATGTGGGTAAATGGTTCCCCGCTACAACTCGTTGTCGACAGTGGGAGCCAAAAGAACCTCATTTCAGTAGAGGTCGTGAAGTGGTTGGGATTGTCGACCATAGCACACCCACAACCATACACCATCAGGTATCTTCACCAAGGATAAGATCTTCGCGTCAACCAACAGTTCCACCTTCTATACAGCATCAAGTATTTCACGGATGAGGGATTATGTGATGTTGCTCCTCTTGATGTTTGTGATGTATTATTAGGTCAACCATACTTGTGCAAGCGACATGTTGTGTATGAGTCAAGGCCTCACATTTTTATTGTTACCCTGGGAAATAGGTTGTATAGGATTCTGGAGGTAGCACCACCTACAACCAGCTCTTTGGTTACTGAAAAATAATGTCATAATCTCATTTCCAAAATCGGGAAATTTTTTCTTGATGATCCACCCTTAGGGCAAGAATAGCACTGTGGCTATGACCTCCTGATAGGGCCCCTCCACATGACAACAACAGATGGACAAGTTCATGGAGGAGTATGAGCACATCTTCACCTCCCCCACAGGGGTGCCTCCGCACTGTCAGGTCAAGCACTCCATCGATTTGACCCCAGGTGTGTCGTTTCCCAATGGAAAAATCTATTGGTGCTCCATTATGGAGAACAAAGAAATCAAGAGGTAGATTCAGGAGCTGCTACAGAAAGGTCACATCCGGCCGAGTTCATCACCCTATGGGAGCCCGATCATGTTATTGTGGAAGAAGGATGGGATTTGGAGACTCTGTATTGACTATCGAGTGCTGAACAAGATCATTGTCTGGAATAGGTACCTGATCCCACGGATTGATGACCCTCTAGACGAACTCAAGGGGGAAAAATATTTCATCAATATCAACTTGAAGTTCGGGTATCACCAGGTACCCATCAAACCCTTTGATGTGTGGAATGTTTCCTTCAAATCCAAGGAGGTCCTTTTCGAATGGCTGGTTATGTCGTTCGGGTTGAAAAGTGCTCCTGAAACCTTCATGAGGATGATGGACGACATCTTGCGGCCATTCACAACTAATTTATAGTGGTATACTTCGATGACATCCTGATCTTCACCCAGTTTTGGGAAGAGCACCTCCACCACATCTGACAGGTTCTCCAAACTTTGTGGCAACACAAGATGTGTGCCAATTTGGAGAAATGCACTTTTGGCATGATTGAGGTTCAATATATAGGATACATTATTTATTAACGGGGGGTGCATGTGGATCCAACCAAGATCCAAGTCATTTGAGATTGGCTAGCCTCAACCACTTTGACAGAGCTCCATAGCTTTCTGGGTCTTGCCAATTTCTACCGTAGGTTTGTGTTGGGGTTGTCTCATATCACTTGGCCCTTGAGTCAAGTCACCAAGGGAGGAGCGAAAGAGAAATTATTTTGGTTTGAATCGCAACAGAAGGCATTCACAGAGTTGAAACATCGTCTATGCTCTGCACCAGTGCTCACATTACCAGACTTGCAACAACCATTTGAGATCGAGACAGATGCCTCTAACTATTATATTGGGGCAATCCTTATTGAAAATGGGCATCAAGTGGCATATAATAGTAAGACACTTTCATACATAGTCCGGAAGTATCCCACTTATGACAAAGAGATGCATTCCACTATGCAGGTCTGCTCACAATGGAAGCATTACATTTTGGGGATGGAAATGATCATCCACACAGACTCCTCACCCCTACAATTCATACAGATGCAAGGGAAGTTGCAAAATAATATCCATTAGAAGTTGTCCACATACCTACCAAAATTCCATTTTAACAACAAGTACAAGAAGGGAAACACCAATAATGTTGCAGACTGCCTCAACCGACCACCAATCGTGGCATTAACCACCATGCTCAACTCTTATGGGCACGAGACTTCTAATTGGTCTCTTCTCTATAGAAGCGACGCATAATTCAGCCAAACATACCAGACTCTCTTAGAAGGTTAGCAAGTTCCATATTTTCACCTCTAGGATCCATTGTTATGCCACCTGGGACACCTTTGTGTTCCTTCAAGCGAGCATGCCAAAATGATTTGGGAAGCGCACTATAGTTGGATTGTTGGGCATTTCGGGGTCGAGAAAACAATGGCAGTACTGTAGAAGTATTTCTATTGGCTAAAACTTCGACAGGATGTCATGAAGTACATCAGATCCTGCACTACATGTGCCATTTCCAAACTGACTATCAAGAAACAAGGCCTCTATACTCCGCGGCTTACCCCAAGTCGACCTTGGGAATCCATATCCATGGATTACATGTCGGGCATTCTTTCAACTAAACATGGCAATGACTGTGTTTTTGTGGTCGTCGATAGATTCTCGAAGATGGCTGTTATAGCGGCCTACAAGAAGAATATCACAGTAGAATCCATTGATAAACTCTTCTTTGAACAAGTGTGGGTACACTTTGGGATCCCCTAGTCTATTATATTAGATTGAGACAACAAGTTCCTTAGTAAATTTTGGTCCAGCCTCTGGTCGATGCTGGACACCAAGCTCACTAAGTCCACCGCTTTCCATCCCCAAACTTATGGCTAGACATAGGTCGTCAATGGGATGATCGTACACATTATGCACATGTACAACTCGAAGCATCCATGCACATGGGATGAGAGAATCCCCTATGTCCATCACAGCTATGACTAAGCTCTCTACATCTCGGTTGGCCACAACCCCTTTCAGGTGGAATTGGAATTCTAGCCATTATTTCCCATTGATGTGACCATACCATTTGGAGCTACACAGACAAATTCAACTCATGTCTAGTCTGAAGCTGACAACGCAAACAACTTCATTGAGCACATTCAACACATTCAAATGAGAATCTTCAACTCAACATTTTTTGTTAGTAGTTGTATTCCTTGGATAGATATTTCTAACGAGGTATCATGTGCGTAAAATGAAGATCGTATGCCAAAGTTACAACCCCAGGAAATTTATGTACCAATTTACCCCTACGGGGCCCATAGTTTGGTGTTTCATCTCCTCATTGTAACACAGTTCAGACGCATATAGCGGCCACATATATTCTCAAAGATAAGCTACCATGGCCCTATCTATTTTATTTCCATTATGTCTGTAAGCATATTTTAGTTATTTGATATTAATTAAATGAAGTTTTATTTCTGTTGCATCTCTGTGTTTATGTTTTGATCCAGGGTAAAATCTTGATACCCCTTAACCAAGAGCTTTTACTTCGGCTGATAATTAGAATTTCATTTAATTAAGACGTTAAAGAACTGAAATGAACAATTGTAGCTGTAAATAAGAGGAACATAAATGAACAAAATCAACAATCATAAGAACACGTCGTTTGATGACGGAGTTCGTCCAAGAGGGACTACATCTTCGGGCCTCGGTGTCAAGATGGTGTAGGCCACTGCATTATCTGTTGTAAGAAGAAGATGTACATGGATGTGTTTTCCTATGACATACAAGGAAAAATTTCCCTCACGCAGGAGTGGCTTGACTTCTTTAAGAGATGTTCCACTACAGAACTCTCATACATAAAGAAAGACTTCTATCAGTATGACCATAGCTGACATGTAGCAAATAAGAGTATCCCGCCAATCCTAGAAAACAAGGGATCTCAACAATACACATATGAAATTGAGCATCCCACCAATTTGGCATAAAAGGAACTCATACATGACACAAATCCATAACTGAAAGTACATCAATAACAACACAAGGCAAGATCCCACGACTCATGTATCAGCCGGGATCTGCAAGACATAATGCATCTCAAAGAGAAATAAATGAAGAATTACATGGAATCCACATCATATACCTCGTGCTGCCATTTTCTGAAGGCTGAGCTTCTCTACAGCTGAATCTGAAAACACCATCAATCTTGTGGCGTCGAAAAAGGTGAAAACGACTGCTCACATGCGAAAATTTGACACCGGCATAACCCACTTCCAAAAGTGGTTGAAAATTTGAAAACTCAGCTATAGAAACTGAGTACGCCGTCAGACTTGTGGCGTCGAGTAGTGCTGAAATGACATAAAATTTGTCCCATTTGGAAAAAGTCAAAATTTTGCCCTCCTGAAATTGGCCTCAATCAAGGTTCCACCTGCCTCTTTTCTGGGCTCATGGTTCCACTACACCTGCAATAAAAAAATAATAACTCTGGAAATCCGTGCGCGCTCTTCGCTCCTCTATGGCCTTGGCGCACTTCTGAAAATCTGAGTTTATATAAAAATTCGTGGGCGAGTTTACCAACAAAATTCGTTGGGTTGTTGGTAAAACTTAGTAATTGGTTAAATGAGGTCAGGGGATCAAATCTCGCCTCTCCAAATCCACATTGTTTTTAAACTGAATTTTTTTATATTTAAAAATTTGTTGATGTTGATGGGGGGCCAGACCCATGTTGGGTGGCCCGCCCATATGGAACTGTGCCAATTGCATGTGTTGGCGAGGGGTTAACAACCCCCGCCCCGTTTAATACATAATTGTTGTAAAGTGTGGGGACTGCGGGGGTGGTGGGGCTGACCACCCGCCCCCCAACAATCTTCTTTTTTTAATATATATGTGGATTTGCATGGGGTGGCGGGGTTGGTGTCCCGCCACCCATATATATATATATATATATATATATATATATATATATATATATATATTGTTATTTAAAAACAAAAAAATAGTTACTTTTCGAACTTTTGGATTTTTACGATGAGTGTGCAATTAATTCGTCCTGCAATAAATCGCCCGAACCGGCTCTAGCCACAAACAGGTCGGAAAGTCGACTTGCGTCTTCCTTAACGCTCAAATACCAAGCTTTCAAACCAAAACTTTGACCTCTCCTAACTCCTTCATACGGACTCAGAATTGAGTGTCGTCTACGCCGTTGGAATCAGAAAGACGAGGTCTACAACATGAACTTAGTTCGAGAGATTTTCGAACACTTTGATTTTTGAGCCCTCTGTGCTGAGCCACTTGTACCTGTTTAATCCATCTGGATCATGTTTAGTACTGTATTTTATTACGTTCCTCCATAAGTCTAGATCAGTGGTATTAGAGTGGCCTTCTCTTCCTCAATCCTTCTTTGCATGTCCCCAATGATCTTGGGGTATAAGGAATTAGGGCTCAATCTGGTTGAACCTTTACAAGATAAACCTCACAAACCACGACAATTGCCCATGGGGGAAGAAAATAAAGATGAGGGAGTAGGATATCCTATCAAAATATTTCTTGAGGAGGCCCTCGAGAAACAAAGGAACACGATGATGGATAAATCTTCCCAGATCCTTCAACGACTGCCCACCAGCTACGCATCTACATCCAACTGCCACCCTAGAGATTCCACTCCTTTTAAAGTACATGTAAACTTTGACATTCCCATATTTGAGGGCCAAATAGATGCAGACATCGTATATAGATGGTTGAATCTATTAGAAGGATATTTCTCACTTCATGACTTTTACAACCATGAAAATATTACTTTTGCACTCCTGAAAGACGCCCTCCATGTCAAGGACTGGTGGAAACCTACTATGCGAAAAACGATGAGGAAGAACCCTCTCTGTTCTTGGCGACACCCAATTGGAATTTCTTTCGAGATGCCATCAAGGAACAATATTATCCCATGGGGAGCCATGAGGACAAGTACATAAAATGGACTACGTTGCGGCAACAAATGGATCAAGATGTGCCTGAGTTAACGAATTTGTTCCATACTCTGCGCACAAAGTTTGGTATCAAATATTCATAGAAAAAATTGGTGCTAAAGTAACATAGTTGTCTGCACAGATACATTCGGGAGGAAATGGAGTTCCTCGACATCTCCTCACATGCTGCGGCATACTTGTATGCTACCAAGATTGAGCATCAATTCAAATAGAAGGAGAAAGAATTTTGATCTATGAATCAAAAGCGAGGGAAAGGTTCCCCCAAACCACAGAATAAAGCCTACAAAGCTAAGGCGGGGCAACCCAAGACAACCTCCCAAAGTCACAAGCAAGGAAAAACACCGCAAAGCCGAAGAAGGACACAAGAAATTGGTGTGAGTTCCATAAGAGCTCCACTCACAAAACAAGTGAGTGTTGGGCCAAGCCGTCACTGGTGGCCAAGATGAAGGCTTCTGAATTAGATGCATGTTCCGACTCTAAGTGAGAACCTGACAAGGGGAATGACAAAGGGCAGCAAATTGATTCAGATTCTAATGCAACCGTTTCCACCACGAAGATCCACAAGGAGGAACCTAAATATTCAGAGGAGGAGGAACGTCTCTTCCACTCCCAAATGTGGGTAAATTGTTCCCCGCTACAATTCATTTTCGATAGCGGGAGCCAAAAGAACCTCATTTTAGTAGATGTCGTGAAGCGGCTGGGCTTGTCGACCACAATACACCCACATTCGTACACCATCAGGTGGCTTAACCAAGGATGGGATCTCCGCATCAGCCAGTAGTGCCACCTTCCATACAACATCAAGCCCTTCACGGATGAGGTATTATGTGAGGTTGCTCCTTTTGATGTTTATGATGTATTATTAGGCCAACCATACTTGTGGAAGCGACATGTTGTGTACGACTCAAGGCCTCACACTTTTATTGTTACCTTAGGAAATAATTTGTACAGGATATAGGAGGTAGCACCGCCTACCGTCATCTCTTTGGTTACTACAAAATAATGCATTAAGCTCATTTCCAAAATTGGGAAATTTGTTTTCCTGATGATCTGTCCTCAGGGAAAGAATAATATTGTGGCCAAAACCTCCATACAGGGCCCCTTCACACAACAAAAACATATGGACAAGGTCACAAAGGAGTACGAGGACATCTTCACCTCCCCCGTAGGGGTGCCTCTGCACTGTTAGGTCAAGCACTCCATTGATGTAACCCCAGGTGCGCCACTGCACAATGGACCATTCTACCAGTGCTATGTTATGGAGAACAAAGAAATCAAGAGGCATATTCAGGAGTTGTCGTAGAAATGTCACATTTGGCCGAGTTCATCGCCCTGTGGGAGCTTGATTGTGTTGGTGTAGAAGAAGGGTGGGACTTGGAGACTTTGTATTGACTATCAAGCATTGAACAAGATCACTATCTGGAATAGGTACCTGTTCCCACAGATTGATGACCTTCTAGACCAACTCAAGGGGGGAATTCTTTTTCACAAAAATCGACTTGAAGTCTGGTATCTCCAGGTACCCATACAACCCTCCGATGTGTGGAAGACTGCCTTCAAATACAAGGAGGTCCTCTTCGAATGGCTGGTTATGCCTTTCAGGATAATGAATGCTCCTGTAACCTTCATGAGGTTGATGGAATACATCTTGCAGCCATTCACCAACTCAATTGTAGTGGTATACTTGGATGACATCCTGATCTTCAGCCAGACTTGGGAAGAGGACCTCCACCACATCGGACAGCTTATCCAAACACTGCGGAAACACAAGTTGTGTTCCAATTTGGATAAATGCACTTTTGGCATGACCCAGGTTTGGTATCTTGGATATATTATTGATGAATGGGGGGTGCATGTGGATCCAACCAAGATTTGAGTCATTCGGGATTGGCCAGCCCCAACCACTCTAACAGAGCTCCACAAATTTCTAGGTCTTGATAATTTCTACAACAGGTTCATGTTGGGGTTCTCTCATATCACTTAGCCCTTGAGTCAAATCACGATGGGAGTAGTGAAAGAAAAAATATTTTGGTCTAAATCAAAATAGAAGGAATACGTAGAGTTGAAACACTGCCTCTTCTCTACACGAGTGCTCACATTACCATACTTGAAACAACCATTTGAGATTGAGACAGATGCCTCTGACTATGTTATAGGGGTAGTCCTTATTCATGAGGGGTATCCAATGGCATATCACAGTGAGATACTTTCAGACACAGTCTAGAAGTATCCCACTTATTAAAAAGAGATGTATTCCATTGTGCAAGCCTCATGAAAATGGAAGCATTATATTTTGGGGAAGGAAATGGTCATCCATACATAATACTGACCCCTATAGTTCATACAGACACAAGGGAATTTGAAGAATGATCGTCATCAGATTTTTTCCACATACCTACAGCAGTTCCATTTGAACATCAAGTACAAGAAGGACATCACCAATAATGTTGTAGATTGCCTCAGTCACTCGTCGATTGTGGCATTAACCATCGTGTTCAACTCTTGTTGGAATGAGGCTTCTGATTGGTCTTTTATCTACAAAATGGACCCATAATTCGGCCACACATACCAGACGCTCTATTAGCCAAGCCTTCGATAAGATGTTGGGAAGTACATTAGATCCTGCACTGCCTGTGCCATTTCCAAGCTGACCATCAAGAAGCAAGGCCTCTATACTCTGTTGCCTACCCCTAGTCGACCTTGGGAATCCATATCCATGGATTACATGTTAGGTATTCGTTCTACTAAACATGGCAACACCTGTGTTTTTGTGGTCATTGACAGATTCTCGAAGATGGCCATTATGGCAGCCTGCAAAAAAAATATCACAGCAGAAGCCACTGCTAAACTCTTCTTTGAAAGAGTGTGGGTACACTTGAGGATGCCCCAATCTATTATCCCAGATCAGGATAGCAGGTTCCCTAGTATATTTTGGTCCAACCTATGGACAATTTTGGACACCAAGCTCACTAATTCCACCGCTTTCTATCCCCAAACTGATGGCCAGACAGAGGTCGTCAACAAGGTGATCGTACACATTTTGCGCATGTACGACTCGAAGCATCCACACACATGGGATGAGAGCATCCCTATGTCCAGCACAATTATAATCGAGCTCTCCATAGATCGACTGGACACAACCCCTTTCAGGTGGGCTTGGGATTCCAGCCACTATGTCCCATTGATGTGGCCATACCATTTGCAGCGACTCAGGCAGATTCGGCTCATGTCCAGTCCGAAGCCGAGGAGTCAAACAGATTCATTGAGCACATTCAACACATCTGCCAACAGGTCCATGATATAGTGGACAAAGTTAATTCTAAGTACAAACAGTGGCATGATCAACATCAAGTGCCACAAAAGTTCGAGGTGGGTGACAAAGTTTGGTTATATTTGCGGAAGGAGCACCTCGCTAGGCCCTACCACAAGCTTCGCCCGCTCTGATATGGGCCATACACCATCAACAAGTCAGTATGGGAAAATGCCTTCGATCTTAGTATTCCCCCATTCCTTGGTCTGCACCCAGTTTTTAATGTGGACCGTCTTCTCCCCTGCTTTCCACCATTGACACATCCGACATTGCAGAAAAACTCACACCAATAGAGTTAAACCCAGACTGCATGGAACAAGCCACAACTTATCGGATCATGGACACACAGATAAATAACACCTGAAAACAAAGGATCCAACTATATTGAGTTGTCAAAGTAGGCCAACTCCTTCACCAGGGCAAGTGGCTCACCAGGGACCAAATTCAGTTGAAGTATTCTCATCTCATGGAGGAACTCAATGCAATGGGGACCATTTCTTCCTTAGGGGGGAGGAATGATCCAGGTGGATATTGGTGGCCACGCAACTATTCCACTTGGACCCCCACCATTATTGGTTTTAGTTTTTCGGTTTCCTTAATTGTAGCACAATTTACTATTTTTGGCAGTTTTTGGGTCTTGAACTTCTAGAGCTGTTTTGAGGCCCTAAATGACGTTTTTTTGGAAAATCACTGTAAAAAATTCTGGGTCTTCAACTCAACATTTTTTTTCAATAGTTGTAGTCCTCGGATATATATTTATAATGAGGTATCATGTGTGTGAAACGAATATCGTATGTTAAAGTTACGACCTCGAGAAATTAATGTGCCAATTTACCACAACGGGGTCCATAGTTTGGTGTTTCATCTCCTATGGTTATGTTTTTGGATGTTTAGTGTTTTACATTATTTCTCAATAATAAATAGGCCATTGAACCTCATTGTAAAATAGATCAGAGTCATGTATCCGCCACATCTCTTCTCGGAGATAAGCTACCATCACCTTAGCTAGTTTATGTCCATTCTGTTTGTAAACATATTTTAGTTATTTGATATTAATGAAATGAAGTTTTATTTCTATTGCATCTCTACATTTATTTTTAGCACTATATTTTATTACATTCCTGCATAAGTCTAGATCAATATCTCTTCTTTGTCTCCTCTATATTTTAGATTATGAAACATCATAGAAAGAAAGTTATAGCGAAAATACCAAGTTGACTTGTTTCAAGTAGATTTTATCAACATTCAAGAAGCCTAACTTTTCCATCTTATATCTCCAAAATTATACTGAACTGAAGTCTAAAATTTTAATCGTAGGTAAATGGATATATCTATCTACATCCCCCAAATTTCATTTTCTGAAACATCCCAGAAGAAAGGTTATAGTGAAAATTCCAAGCTGACATGTTTGAAGAAGATTTCAGGAGAATCTAGGAGTCCTAGTTTCCCCAAAGAAGATCTCTAAAATTATAGAAATCCAAGTTATGAAATTTTAATAATAGTTTCATGAATATATTTTTTCTATTTCCTCCAAGTTTCACAATCTAAAACATTCCAAAAGAAAAGTTATAGTGAAAATTCCAAGATGACTCTTTCACCTCATAAATCACATTTTTACTTCCTCCTTTAGACTTTAAGAATCACCCTAAAATTTATTTCTCGTCTCCTCTTGCGACCTCAGGTCTCTTCTTTCTTGGATACACCTCAAATGAGCTCATATATCATTTATTTATAGTGTTTTTACATTCATTTTTGGGTCCAACTTATAAATTTGGTTGGGTGAGCCTATTTGTGCTTTAGTTGGGTCATTCTCACAAAATATTTCATGTCTCCTCATTTCTATGGAGTTAGAGGGAGTTCCATATATTATTGGAAAGGAATAAAAATAGTATTTCCGACCATACATTAGAGGAAATTTCATCCTAAAAGTGCCCATGAAATTTTCATGTAATTTCCATGTCATAATATGTAAACTAATCAAAATTATTTAAATTTAAAAAGAGGTACATGTAAATATTTTGGAGGGAAAAGAAAAAAACTATTTTTTTTAGTTATTTTTTTGGCTTATCTCCTTATAAGTTTACACAAATTTCAATATTAGACACTCATTAGATACGAAATTAAATTCCACATCCAACGAGTGCCCATTATGCATACTTTTGAGAAGACCGACATGTTCAATAGAATATGGATGTTTGCTTACAACCACTGGTAGAGGAATTGAAGGAATTATGGGATGGGATAAATGTATACGATGTATCAAGGCCTGTCGCAACATAGATGATTTTTACATTGTATGGCATATGTGTTTACACGATACATGATTATCAAGGCTTAGGAGTTTGCTCTGGTAAATTACATGTTTATTGATTTGTTTATATACATAACAATATTCTTTCGCATATTAATTATTTAATTCGTTGTAATTGTTCTGATCTTCGTGATATTCTTTAACTTTCCATGCATATTGTATACAATAATTTCGCGGGTCTTGTAACAAAAGTGTATTATGTGTGTAAATGTTGTGGACCTTCTCTAAAAGCTAGATGGTCCAACGACCTATGAAAGCCAGTGTATGAATGCTCCAAGGTATTCCTCCTAGAAGAACACCCTTACAGAAGAGAAAAATCCACTTTCAATGGTAAATGAGAGAGAACCCAAAGGCCTGCAATAATGACACCAGTTGAATGGCTTAGAGTATATGAGAGAGGGAAGGAGAAGGAGTTCATAGAAATGTTCGATTCAAATGGGGAGCCTATGTTCGATGATCCAGAATTCTTCGACACCTATGTTGAGAAATTTCCCGTTGGGATGAAAGGGAAATTTATCTTTTATAACCTCCCATATCGGGAGGATCTTAAGATTACCTACTTATTATATCCCATGCATATATTTAAAAATGTTTCATATTCTTTATGGAGGCACATATCATCAAAATAAAGTGACATGTTGGTTGTTAGGAAAGATTTTATTACTTCAAAAACTAAAAAGAAACATTGGCCAAGATGATTAGAATATACATGATCAGAGGCTGCTCCCTCTAATTGGTATTTCAAAGAAGGTGATGTCCCATGGATTTTTAAAAAATATGATATTTCTTTGGCAAAGGAAGTTATAATTGGTGTGAGGGTGCCATATTCATATGGGTCTTCACTATGGCTTTGCTTCACCGCGGAAGACCATTTGTCATAGTTGAATCACATGACCATTTGAATCTTCTAAGAGTATGTATAATGTCAAAAGCATGAATTTATTATTTGTTATATTAATAAATTGTATCCCATGCACGGATCATAAAGCATAACTAATTTTGTATATTATTGCATGTGTTTATAACTTTGCAGTGTCATTATCCTTTGTTCGTGCATGTGTGTGTGAAACATGACTTCCCCCAAGACCTAGGACGTGCCATATCTAAATTATCTTCATTTGTACGTTTGATCACGTCAAATGAGATTCATGTCGCTAGAATTCCACGATGGCGTCAAGAGATAGTTGAGATCGTTTGTATGTTTTAGAAGGAACTGCTAACGAGTTTCATGGACTTGCAGGTTCATCTTCTACTCCACCTAGTAGATGAGGTTTAATTAGTTGGGGTGGTTTCTTGTCATTGGATGTTCTTCTTAGAGAGGTACATGAAGAAATTGAAAGGTTTTGTTCGACAAAGGGAAAAACCCGAGGGGTCTATGGCAGAGGGGTACATATCGTATGAGTAGTTCTATTATGCTAGTGAGTACATCAAGCAAATCGACAACATACCAGGTGCAGTGATTTGGGATGATGAAAGGGATGAAGACAAAAGAGAAGGGGAGCTTCTCCAAACGAATGGAAAAAGGCGATTGATAAAGAGTAAGCGACTTTAATTTTTTCAAATTTACACAAGGTAAATATTCATGTTGAACTTCGATATAATGTATATTTTGATCTCATATGCACTAAATTTAGGTTTGATTTCATCAACGAATGTAAAAATTGAAGAAATCAATGAATTCGTTCTTTACAATTCCGAGGTGATACAACCGTGGGTCGCATTGTACAAACAAAAGAAAATGAAATGGTGTAGTGACAGGAAATAATTAAGACAATTTAATGGTAGAAGTGTGCCTTATCCCAATCATTTATAAGAAAATATGTCAATTATATGCCCAATAGTTGGGTTGCTGACTAAGTCAGAGAGAAATACGGTGCAATCGGTGGTTACCTGCGTGTTGAAGAGGATGCGCTAAACGTAGGGATTGGGTGTAGCAACTAGGTAATAATATATTTGTGTACATTTTAAACTCAATAATGCACCTTTGAAATGTAACATCTATATTACATATTTTAACAGTTGGGTTATTAGACACATGACACTATGATTTTTTAACTTTTTTATAGGTGCATTTGTTCCCATCTATGTGGATATCTGGACATCATTTTCGTACATAAAATGTCGATGATGGACACATGACAGAACATTGAGGAGTGGAAGTCGACAATCAATCTAGTCGAGCTAGCCACTATGATCAAAACCTAGTACGAGGGACGTTAGGTTATGTCGGAAAGATACAAGATATTATATAAGTGGACTTCTCTTCTTTCCAATGTGTTATTTTTAGGTGTGAGTGATGGGACACCCTTGATAAGAATAATGTAAAGGAAGATTGCGATAGTAGGCTGATATGTATTAGTTCTAGAAAGATGTGGGATGAAGCTAAGGAGCCTTATGTTTTCCCCAAACAGTGCAACCAGGTGTTTTTTTACCCATATGTGCTGGTTAGGGATTGCTAATTCGTATTGAGACATGACCCTAGATCAAAACATATTTTTGAGAATAATAGTGTTATCATGCCAAGTGAGCTAGAAGATAATGAGGGTGATAATGATAATAGAGAGTGATATGGTACATGTGTTATTTCATCATTTATGCTATTTAGGATGGGTTTTTATAAAGAAGAGGACTTAAACTTATAACTAAGACTTTTTTTTCGAAACATTATAATATGTATTTTGAATTAATTGGTTTGCATTGTGTTAATGTTAAAATCATTTCACTTGATAATTTGCAATTATGTTGATCTCGAAAACAATGCACAGTATCGAGTTCTTTTTTTTCTTATGTCAATTCCTAAAATAATACAACTACTTGATTGCTTTAAATGCGTGTGAATGATATCTTCATAATTTAAACAAATGTATTAATGTATACTGTTATTTTT
The DNA here is from genome assembly GCA_034641835.2 of Pinus albicaulis. Lineage (NCBI taxonomy): Eukaryota > Viridiplantae > Streptophyta > Pinopsida > Pinales > Pinaceae > Pinus > Pinus albicaulis. The sequence goes on along the minus strand of CM076582.1, from coordinate 238,858,280 downwards.
GGTATGTAAGATCATAATAAAATAATGATAATCCTAAAGATGAATTTATTTGCATTATTTTCTAAACTTTATTATGTTACAAAAATTCATATTATTCTAGATTTATTATTTTACAATTATTTATATTCATACAAATTTACAAATTTACAATTATGGTAATTTAACAATATTTACGGTATACATTTTACTTAAGGTATTTATGGTTCAAAATTGAAAATTAATTTACAATTTTACAAATTTTACAATTTTAATAAAATTGAATCATGACAATATATATACAATTACAAGTACAATTTTACAATTTCACAATACAATTACAATTATAGTTATAATTTTACATACAATTACAAATGAAATTACGATTAGAATTAGAATTACAATTTTACAATTTTACATACAATTTCAATTAAAATCACGATGCACAATTACAATAACAATTTTACAAATTTTCAAATTTTACAATTTTAAGAAATTTCAATCATGATAATACATACAATTACAATTTCAATTGCAATTTTATAATTTCACAATACAATTACAATTATAATTACACAATTTTACAATTACCAATACATAATATTTAATAAATATCACGATTTAATATTAAAAATAAACATCATGATCATGATAACCATCGTACAAACACCATATTCTAAAATACACATTCAAATTCGCTAACATCGTCTAATCATCATGATCATGATCATCTAAAAAAACACAAGCATTATATAACATCATCACAACACAAGCATCAAATATACATCTCATGTCAAATAACTACTATCACATACACATCTATCTGCAAGAACATTAAATGAACATATCTAACTTGACCTAACAGTATACACATCATGATGAACACCAACATGTAAATTAAGTACATCAACATGAACATAAAATACATGCACTATATATATATATAATACCAAAAATATACAATTGTAACATAATTGCATATAAATGTCAACTATTTGATGGTATAACATCAATTCTATAACTAGTACTAGTTGAGGCTTGCTCGGTTGATGGTGTTGCCTCATGCTCAGATGGATGACGTGCCTGATCTGGAGGTGCCTGATGATCAGATGATTCAGTCTTCTCCGGAGGTGCTTGTTGATCAGATGGTGCAGTCTGCTCAGGGGGTGTATGTTGATGAGTCGTCGATGGTGCAACCTTCTCAGTGGATGGTGCCTACTCAGACGGACCTGCCTGCTCAATTGATGGTCGTGTCTTCTCAGGATTAGGTGCCTACTGATATGGTGCATACTTCTCAGAAGATGCCTGCTGAATAGGACTCGATGTTGGCTTCTCATCTCCGACGCGAGGTGAAGGAGGAGGAGGTGGAGTATTATAATGATGATCACTCCCCTCATGATCATGATCATCAGATGAGTTGCTCTATCACGCATCTCCACGATGCCTATCCCTCCTAGTCACCAGTATTCTGGAAGCTCCAATGATATGACGCATAAGGGTTATCATATCATGGGGCATGTCTCTCCAGAGCTCTGTGAGCCTACAATTAGCCTGGATCTCTCTGTTCGTAGCAAGGCAGACTCCCTCATCAACCAGGAGTCGACACAGTCAGTTGCCCAACTCCATCCTGAATTGGATATTCGCCTTATGCCGCATCCCCACTGGTATCTGCACCTGAGGATCAGGTCTGTCACCCTAATCCGCCATCTCCTCATCATGATCTATAGCCGGATCATCCAGTGGGGATGGAATCATGTCCCCAATGAATGTGCCAATATCTATCAAATATATATTATACAAGAATAATTACACAATTTCATCAAAAAATTTAATAAAACAAGTTAACGAACGTGTTACAATCAATTTTATTCTAATTAATTAATTAATACAATAAAATTAAACTATATTAATTTAAAGAAAACACTAATATTACTTGTAGGATCCGGGGCTCATCCTGTGTGAAGAGGATGTTGGTACACCCTCACCAATCCAAACCCGCGTACGAACACGCCACCATCACGAATGAGTGATCATCAACAGTGACTAGCAAATTTAGTGCATCACTAGATATCCTGGTAAAAATAGTCGGACATGCCCCTCTTGGGCATCATCTGGCACCACATATACATTCGTACATGCAACATCGGCTTACAAGGCTGTTGAACAAAAGTAGGCCTCGTCTCTGGAAACCTCTCAAAAAATAAACAAAATAACTCTAAAGAAAAATGGAAGGTCAACCTCCCACGTGACTGATAACGACATCTATCTAATGCTATACAAAACTGCCGCAAAAAAATGGCAGACCATCTCACAAGTCGTGGAGTATGGAATAAAGAATCAACATAAAATAAAAGTGGGCAACTAATGCGTTGCCTGCCACTAGTATAGTGTGCAATGGTCGTCAGTAGTAGTGAGAGGAAACTTACCTCCTCTGGACCAAATGAAACAATGCGTAACTGACCACCGGACACTTGAAAATTTGCAGGAGAAAGTATATCGTCTCTAATGTATCTCTGGGAGTACGCCAATTGACTCCCTTCTACATAATCGACGAGGACATCTCGGAACTGGGGTAAATCTTGCCCTCTCCTAGATAGGTCAGTAATAAAATAGATGTCCTCCTCGGTGGGCTCGTACCACTGGCTAGGACCGACTTGGAAATCCTGTCGATGTGCATCCCACATGTAGATTAGTTGTCTCAGTAACCCATTATGCCCCTTCAGGGATGTAGCCTCCTCGTAGAACTTGAGGAGGCCTACCTCCCTTAAGAGCAACTGGGGGGGTGTCGTAATAAAGCGAGGGTACAAAAGTCTCTCCCTCTCTTATGCTTCCCAAAGCTGAAACATGTTATAACGATCCTCCATATGCTCTTGTTGTTCCCTTTTCTCTCTCCGTTGATGTTGCTGAATAAATCACATATTAAATATATATTTTTTATTAAATGAGAAATATATATATAATTTTTATTGAAAAAAAACACTATGTGCGCTCAAAAAAACAATAACTCACTCCTATCGGTGTGCACTTCTTTATCATACACCACACACGATGCACATGAAAAAAGTTCACACACCGCGCAAACATTAATTTTTTTTGTGTGATGCGTTGACCAAACTATCCACCCCAAAACAATTAATTTGGTCAACACACCACACCACACCACCCGACAACACACCACCGAACAACAGTACAACCTAACAACAGTACATAATTAACAGTGCCTTATATCACCAACACAACCATTAAAGAAAATTTCACACTTTCACACTATTCTATGATTGCTCATGGAGATATGAAAATGTCTGTTGGCTCCGAGTAAATAATCCTTTTTCTATGTTTAAATTTTACTTTATCACACCATTCCATGATCGGTTTTGGATATATAAATATATGTGTATTAGCTCGGATAAATAATCCTTTTATTATGTTTAAGACATCAATATGTTACTTTAAACTTTTTATATATTACAAACCTGTGTAAAAAGCTGAAAATTAACAATTAAATTGTTATATTAATTTAAATTAAATTGGTAGCTTTATTTTTATAGTTCTATATCCAGTGGACTTTAAATTTAGATTTTAAAAGTCTTAACACTTTATTTCAACTATTAAAATTTGAAAAATGTTTAAATTAAACTAGTAACTTTATTTTTATAATGTTATATTCATTAAACATAAATATAGTCAACTCTTTAACATTAAATATAAAAAATGTTCGTTATTTATTTTGCTGTCAACGCGTTAAACTTTTTCAATATTCAAGACCTGGACCATTACTAGAGTTATACCCAACTGTACTGTATCCTAAAGAGACATGTTGCATGCGTCATGATTGAACAACTTTAACACTAATAATTAAAGTACTTATGTTGAATTAATTAGTTTTATAATGCAGGAGTACCCAGCACGGAATCATTTTAATCACATGTTGCGGAATCTTCTAGGTACTAATCGAATCAGAATCGTACTGGTCTTTGATCAACCTCAATTTTTGTTCACTCATCACCATCAGCTGAGTCATGACAATCAATTCAAACTGAATGCACCATCTAGATTCATTTCATGCGTACTCAGCTGAAGGGCAAAGTTTCATTTTGTAATGCTATGACAATAGCAGATTTCTCGAATTTGCCATATTATTTAATAGCTGGTATGAATTTATGGTTGAATTTAGTGTTGTAATGGATGAAACCAATGTTACGATCACTGATGTCAGGGAAGGAAATGGTCGGATAGAGTGTTGTTATTGATGATAACTAGTGCTATATCATTAATGTCAAAGAAAGTATAATGTCTTGGAAGTATTATCTCTTGAAAGTTCACATAGGTGATGATAAAGATGGGTTGAAGATCATTAAGTTTCGCCGTAGTTTTCTCAGGCAACGTTTTGGCTCAGAATTCGGCAAGGATTTTTAAAAAATCCGGCAAAGATTTTATCAGAATCATGTTTACAGTTGTTAAACTTTAGTATTTTGAGTGCCCTAAGGGCTTTTGGTAGTGCTGAATCCATTTCCACTGTCAAAAATGGATTCCAAACACTCCAACTACCTGATTTCTTGAATTTTAGTTGCCCGGATTCCGGCAAAAAACTGCCGTCCAAGCTATTTCGTTGCCTGGGTAGACAACTCCTTGAGTTTTTGTTGTAGTTACAATTATTCAATATATAGATGGTATGGTTGGATAGTTTTATTTGACATTTTTCTAATTATATATTACATTTGGTCAAAAAAAATTTAGGATGAAAATATAAGTTAATCTGAAAATGACATTAGCATAAAAGATTAAAAATGTTAAATTTGTTAAAGTGTGTGCATGTTTAGGGCATATCTATGCATCTTTAAGCAATCAACAATAGTTGGTATGCTAACATGTGCATTTTTTAATGAGCTGAACATTGTGCACTTCAAGGCAAATCTAACGGTTGTGGACATTATGTATGGTGGATTGTGTGCATACTTGCATGATATTTAACAGAGGTCGTGTCCCCCCATGACTTCCATGTGGATCTTCTCTTGCCAGTAAAATGATGACACATGGTAAGTTTCACGTGAATTCCTTAATTGGATCCAAAGTGGACCCACTAAGCATAGGTGATTGATGACATGGCCCTCCGACGTGGATGCACAAGTGACGTCATCGAATTGGACAAAGTGGTAACCTAGCACAATGATAAGTGGCAACATGACATTGGCACATGGGCAATGATGTGGATATACACATCATCGATGATGTGGCAGTATGGTGGATGACATCAAAACATGGCAAGGTGCCATGTGGCATGCCAAATCAACTTTCTTGGATTTCTAATAGGGCTACATATAAGTGACACATGGTACCCCTTAGAGAGTGTCAAGTGGCATTAGTGCTATCATGCTAACATTAGCACAAGTTTGACTGTGGACCCCTAGGATTGGGTCACATAGTACGGTCATATGAAATTTCTAGAAGTCGGCCCCATATCAACATTAGCCTCACATATGTATAAATAAATCATCTATGGCATGGAGTTAAGCCTGTTTAGTGGTGTGTTCTTTAAAAAGTGCAAGACATTCCCTCATGGTTTGAAAAATACATTTTAGTTGTGGGTAGCAGGAAGTCATGAGGTCTAATGTGGTCTAACGTAGTTGAGGTCTAACATGGCTAGCACATTTGTGGTCTAACGTGTTTGGCATAATTTTAATTGACACGAGATCTAACGTGGTTGGCACTGTTTTGATTGACAATATTGTTACAAGATCTAATGTGATTGGTGCAATTGTGGTTTGACGTGGTTGACATAGTTTTGATTGACACGAAGTTTGACGTGGTTATCACAGTTTTGATTGACGTTGTTGTTGCATGGTTTGATGTAACATTGTTGGCGCAATTTTGGTCTAATGTGATTGGTACAATTTTGGTTAACGCTCTCGTGTGGCACTCCATCTTGAGGTTTATTGGTTGGCATTCTAAGGTGGAACTTGGTTGCAAGGTATTTTGGTTGGCACTCTTGTGTGGCACTCTGGTTGCGAGGTCTATTGATTAGCACTATGGTGTGACACTCGTTCACGAGGTATGTTGGTTGGCACTCTAAGGTGGAACTCAATCACAAGGTGTATTAGTTAGCACTCTAGTGCGGTATTTGATCACAAGGTTTTTCAAATAACACTTTGGTTTGGCACTCGGTCATAAGGTCCGTTGGTTTCCACTCCTAGGTGGAACTCAGTTGCGAGGTTTGTTGGTTGGTACTCGTGTGTGGCACTCTAGTCACAAGGTCTATTGATTGGCACTCTAGTGTGACACTTAGTCACAAGGTTTGTTGCTTGTTAATTTATGGTGGTATTTGATCGCGAGGTTTGTTGGTTAGCACTTTGGTGTGGCACTTGATCATGAGGTTTGTTGGTTGGAACTCTCAAGTGACACTTAGTTGAGAGGTTTGCTGGTTGGAAATTTGGTTGCGAGATCTGTTGATTGCCGCTCTAGTGTGACATGAGTCGCAAGGTCTATTGTTTTGAAATTTAATGTGGCACTTGGTTGTGAGGTATATTTATTGGCACTCAGTTGCGAGGTTAAGCCTTCTATCTGTCTTTGGTATCAGTTGTATGGTTTAACTTATGTTTAAAAAAAAAATTTAGATGGCTTGAATGAGTGATCACGTGCTCAAAATTATGCTCAAAAATCAAATTTGTCAGATTGGAACTTGAATGACTGCATAGATCTCATCATTTTGAATCTGGCATAACTCCTTTCGCGGAAAAATGACACCATATGCTCCGAGAAACATGTTCTATCCATTTTTTCAAATAGGAAAAAATAAATGCAGGACAACCCAGTCAACAGTCTGTATAGCTGCTTGGGCATGCCTACGTAGCAGGGTGACTATATAGTTGACTTGGTCAAGGGGGTCTTCATGGTCGAATGAGGTGATGCTAAGTGGCATGTTGTCACTGGGTGTTGGTGGCAGTCTTTGATTGGCCAATTGGTGGCTAACCACAGGCTGCCACATGGCCCAATTAGGGGCTGCCATGTGGCATGGGCCATGTGGTAGCCCGAGGGCCACCAAAATTTTTGGGGTCAAGTCTGAGCAACAACGAGGGTCGAATCCGCGACCACACAGGAACCAACAACAAGCCATACCATCACGCTACTGCATATGAGTCTTAACAGACTATGATTCGATTATAGTTTTATATTAACATTATTTCGACGTTGGGGGGAGGGGGTCGAGGTCTAGCCCTGACCGTGGTCACCGCCTGAGGTGAGACCATGAGCGGGAGGCTAGCCTCATGCCCCTGCTCGTAATCGTTAACATATAACATCACCATTAGGTTTGCAATGTGATCACCATGGAGCCGGAATCGCGGAGCCCTAACCGCCTGGTGCCAAACTGCCAACACTAACCATGAAGACACCGTGCCCATGTGCCCACATCCGGGGTTAAGTCTGGCGATTAGGCCTAACAGGCGGTGCATTTTATAAAATAAATTATTCGACCATATTGTATATGGTTTAAATTCTGATTTTTAGGCCTCATTGGGAAAATTAGCGTAGTGAAAATTTCGCCATATTTTTGGGCAATTTGGCGCCCATTTAGTGGAATTCCGGGCGGATTTGTAGGATGGTGCTGGATTTTGAGGAATTTGTGGAACGAATAGTGGAGTAACTAGGGGAAGTCATAAATTTTTTAGTTTTTGGCCAAATTGGAGGTAGAAAGAGGCTACATAGGCATTTTTGGGCATTCTGGAGCTGATGGAATGGGTTTTAGAGCTGTTTGAGCTTTGTAAAAACATGTAATCACACTTTTGAGCATAATAGAAGAGGGCCAAGCCATTGGAAGTTGGACCAAGGAGACGTAGTCCATAAGATTAATAATATCTTGGGTCAATTAATCAATTGGTTTTATAATATTAATTCTGAGGGTTTACCAATGGGTTCATTAATACCATGGCTTTATCAATCCCTTGGGTTTAAAATGTTAATTCCTAGGTTTTATTAATCCTATGTGTTTTTAATATTGATTCATTGGGGTTCTCGATCATTTAGGTTTACAATAATTATCATTTGTGTCTACTAATTCATTAGGTTTATAATATTAAATTGTTGGGTTTATTAGTCACTTTAGTTTATATTTTTAATAATTCCTTGGGTTTATAATTTTATGCTTTTGGTTTCTTAATTCCTCAAGTTTAAAATATTATTCCTAGGTTTTATTCATCATTTGTGTTTTTAATATTAGTTTGTCGGGTTTATTGATTCATTGTGTTTATTAATCGATTGGGTTTACTAATCATTTGTATTAATAATATTACTCGTTTGAGTTTATAATACTAATAATCCCCTGGGCTTATTAATCCCTTGTGTTTATAATATTAATAATCCCTTGGGTTTGTTGATCCATTGAGTTTATAAGATTATTAGCTTGAGTTTTCTAATTCTTTGGGTTAGTAATATTAATCTCTTGGGTTTTTAATATTAATAATCCCTTGGGTTTATTAAACCCTAATATTAAGGATTTAATAATAGTCTTAGGGTTTAATATTAATCTCTTAGGTTTATATTGTTTATCCCTTCAGTTTATTAATCTCTTGGGTTTATAATATTAATAATCATGTGGGTTTATCAATCCCTTGGGTTTAAAATATTAACTCCTAGGGTTTATAAATCCCTTGTGTTTTTAATATTGATCCCTTCAGTTTGGTGATCCCTTAGGTTTATAATATTTATCTCTTGGGTTTACTAATTCCTTTGGTTTATAATATTCAATCCTTGGGTTTTTTAGTCCCTTGTGTTTATAATATTAGTAATTCCTTGGGTTTATAATTTAATCCCTTCGATTTATAATATTAATAATCCCTTCAATTTATTAATCCCTTGAGTTTAAAATATTAATTTCTAGAGTTTATTAATCACTTGAGATTTTATTAATGATCCCTTGGGTTTTTTGATCTCTTAGGTTTATAATATTTATCCCTTGGTTTACTAATTAATTGGGTTTATAATATTAATAATCACATGGTTTTCTTAATCTCTTGGTTTTAAAAATGTTAATTTCTAGGGTTTATTAATCCGATGTGTTTTTAATATTGATTCATTGGGTTTGTTGATCCTTTAGGTTTATAATATTTATCCCTTGGGTATACTAATTCATAGGGTTTATAATATTAAATCATTTAGTTTCTTAGTCACTTAAGTTTACAATAATAATAGTTCCTTGGGTTTGTAATTTAATCATGTGGGTTTCTTAATCCCTTGAGTTTAAAATATTAATTCCTAGGGTTTATTAATCCCTTGTTTTTTTAATAACAATTTCATTAGGTTTATTGATTCCTTGGATTTATTAATCACCCGGATTTATAAAATTAATCCATTGAGTTTTTAATATTAATGATCCCTTGGGTTTATTAATGTCTTATGCTTATAATATTAATAATCTAGAGGGTTTAAGGTGTGTTTTTACAGTTTAAACCCTATGGTTTAAACCCTAGGCTTTATATTTTCAAAATTATGGTTTATTAATAATCCCATGGGTTTATTAATCCCTTGGGTTTATAATATTAATAATCTTGTGTGTTTATTAATCCCTTGGGTTTAATTAATTCCTCGGGTTTATTAATCCCTTGTGTTTTTAATATTGATCCCTTGGGTCTTTTGATCACTTGAGTTTATAATATTAGTCCTTTGGGTTTACTAATTCCTTGGCTTTATGATATTAAAACTTTGGGTTTAATATTATCCCTTGAGTTTTCTAATTCTTTGGGTTGGTAATATTAATCCCTTGGGTTTATTAAACCCCAATATTAAGTGTTTAATATTATTCCCTTAGGTTTATAATGTTTATCCCTTCGGTTTATTAATTCGTTGGGTTTATAATATTAACAATCCCTAGGGTTTATTAATCCCTTAGGTTTATAATATTTTAATCATGTGGGTTTATCAATATCTCAGGTTTGAAATATTAATTCCTAAGGTTTATTAATCGATTTTGTTTTTAATATTGATCCCTTGGGTTTGTTGATCCCTTAGGTTTATAAGATTTATCCCTTGTGTTTACTAATTCCTTCGGCTTATAGTATTAAATCGTTGGTTTTATTAGTCCCTTGGGTTTATAATATTAACAGTTCCTTGGGTTTATAATTTAATCCCTTCAACTTATTAATCCCTTGAGTTTAAAATATTAATTCCTAGGGTTTATTAACCCCTTGGGCTTTTAATATTGAACCCTTGTGTTTGTTGATCCCTTAGGTTTATAATATTTATCCCTTGGGTTTACTAATTCATTGGGTTTATAATACTAATAATGCCACGGGTTTATTAATCCCTTGGGTTTAAAATTTTAATTCCTAGGGTTTATTAATCCCTTAGATTTAAAATGATAATTCTTAGGGTTTATTAATCCCATGTGTTTTTCATATTGATTCCTTTGGTTTGTTGATCCTTTAGGTTTATAATATTTATCCCCTAGCTTTACTAATTCATAAGGTTTATAATATTCAACCCTTAGGTTGATTATCCCATGTGATTGATATACGTCAATATTTATATGTTGTTGATATTTATAAATATACATTGGTAAATATCAATTACCAGTGTGGTTTATAATATATGTGTTATAAATATATAGCTTGGGTTTATAATATCAATCCCTTTGCTTTCATATTATTTGCATGGGTTGATAATTTCTTGGGGTTTTAGTATTAATCCTTTGGGTTTATTATTCACTTGGGTTTATTCCTGATTTGAATGGGAATATTGGAGTTTGTTGTGATAAGATCCAATTCATAATTTAAAGAAAGTGCTTGAGGATGATGAGGTTAATTGCAAGTTTAACATGATTTTTTATGTGAATTTTATGAGCAAATTAACATAAACAAAACAATGAACAACAACATCTAACAAACATGAACATCACCATAAACTGTAACACAATAGCACATGATGAAGGATTTCACCCCGCCTGGGCTAGGTCTCCTTGGTCCAACTTCCAATGGTTTGACCCTCTTCTATTATGCTCAAAATTGTGATTACAGGTGTTTATAATGCTCAAACAACTCTGCAACATGTTCCATGAGCTTCAGAATAACAAAAATGACTGTGTAGCATCTTTCTGCCTCGAATTTTGCCAAAAACTGACTTAGTTATGACTTCCCCAAGTTTCTACACTATTCACTCCATAATTTCCCCAAAATCCGGCATCATCTTACAAATTCGCCTAGAATCCAGCTAACTGAGCGACAAATTTACCAAAAACAGGGTGAAATTGTTAGAGTGCTTAAATGCCCAATAACGCTTAAAAACCGGATTTGGTTAATAAATTTATTTTATATAAAACCCGCGTGGTTTGGCTAACCATCAGACTTTGCATTGACTGTGGGCACATGTCGGCAGTTGGAAATTTTTTGAAGTGTTAACAGTTGGGGGGGTTAACACCATGGCTTCCGAACTGGTGGTCCCTTGTTGTCACATGGCAGAGGCATAGTTGGTGGTAACGGTTAAGGGCCATTGGGGGCAGCGCGGGGCTAGCCTCCCGCCCATGGTCCCTTCTTCGGCGGTGACTAGCGCTAGGCTAGACCCCAGCCCCATCCCCCCATTGTGAAATTTACATGACAACAAAACAATGCGAAAAAATTTATATACCAAGGAACAAAGCATGATGTAGTGGTAAACCCTTAGTGCTTGGACTTGGAGGTCACGGGTTCGACCCTTATTGTTGCTGCTCATACTTGACTCAAAATTTTGTTGCCTCTCGTGCTGCCACGTGGCAGCCTCTCATTGTGGTCGGCCACATGCCCAACCAATCAAAAACTTGCCATAATCGACCAATAACAACGTGCCACTTGGCATGATCCCATTCACCGGAGAAGAATACTGACCAAGTCAACCTGCACAGTCACCCTACCATGTAGGCATGCCCAGTCAGCTGCACGGACTGTTGACTGGCTTGTCCTGTATTTAAAAAAAAAAAAAATCCTGTTTGACAAAGTGGACAGAACGCATTTGTGGGAGTATACAGTGTCGGTTTTCTGCAAAACAAGTTGTGCCAGATTCAAAACGAGGAGATCTACACGGTCATTTAGGTTACACACCATTTCGACAACTTTAAATTTTTATCATAATTTTGAGTACCTTATCACTCCTCCTCATTAGAAGCTTTTGGACCCCAAAATATCACTTTCATATGTTCAGCAGATGAGGGTACAGTTCCCTCACCTTTCCAATCTCGATCCATTTATCCTGAGAAGGATTTGTTCCTTTGAGCCCCACATGAAGGTAGTCTACACTCCCTCATTTTGATGCCCTTGTTCTTTTGTCAAGAATTATGTCTTGTTGAAGCTCATCAAGATATTTTGGACAAAAATCCTCAATAGAAGGAATCTGAACATTCTCTCCTTGTTCTTCACTTGAAGCCTCTCCTCATAAAAGTGACACCAAACTCCATCATCGACTTGGTGCTTGCAATCGATACAATACTTGTACTTTTATTTTCTCTTTTCAAGCTAATCTTGAATTGTTTGATGTATCAATTGCATTTGTTCAATGAACTTCTTGGGTTTGTCCATTTCGCCATCAAAAGCAACATCCTTCTTATCAAGATGACACAACAAATTATGATGGAAATGGTAAACAAATTCCACTACTTGGTTTACTTGACTCAAGCTTCAATGTACATCTTGAAAGTAAGCATATTGCTGAACATAACTTTCATGTAAAAAAAAATGATCCTTGAGTACAATAGTAACACAAATAAAAGTCCTAGAAGGCATATCAACAAACTTGTCACCTATACCTCTCTTATACCTTTTGACCAAGTGGAATGTTTTACGAACACCCATCAAATGACAACACCTTAATCTTTGAAACTTAATCATTGCAACATTAAAATTTCCTGAATGAAATGAAATGGAAAAGTCACTTGCATCAACCTAAAACAAATGACCTTTTCAAGTTAAAAAGAGCAAATAAAAGAGCTGAAATTATCTTTTGCTTCGAGCCATCACATGCCTCTTATTGTTTTCCTCCCCACTGGAAAACATTTTGCACACATTTCCATGCATGCCAAGGAGCTGCAATAGAAGAAATATTAACAAATTTTTTCCTCCAACATTGGACTGCTCCCAAAAAACCTCTTATCGAGATGACAATCTTGGGCATTGACCAATACATAATGGTGTCAAACTTGGAGAATTATACCTTCAACTTACCTCCTCCAACATTATATCCGAAGTACATCAAAGAATTTTTACCCAACTCATACTTTGACATCTTCAAAAACAAATGTTCATGCCGTATGACATCAAGTATTTTCCTCTTATACATGACATGTTCATAATGAAATCTTCTAAAAATGATAATATCATACAAGTGGACTATCACATCTAGAAATGGCTCCAATTCATCATTCTTCATATGCATGAAAATACTAAGGAGTATGGAAAATACCATAAAAAATAATAATCCATTCAAAAAAACCTTGTTTGATGTTAAATGTCATCTTCCACATACCTCCTTCAACAACTCTTCTTTGATGAAAGTCACTCCTTTTGTCTCACAATAAAATGCTTTCTATTCTTCTTGGGCACCAAAACCATAGGTGCACTGCATGGCAGAAGAGATGGTCAAGTGATTCCATTATTCAACAATTTTTGGCTTTGATTTTGTATTTCTGCACTTTTCCTTTTTGACATTTGATGCATGCCAATGTCATAAAGAGAACATTCTTGCTGCAAAGGTTTTTCATGTGGGATTCCATTCTTGTTGAGAGGAAATCCCTTCACATCCTGAAACACCTTATCATCATGGTTAATTACATCAACCAAATCAGAATTGAAACTTTTATTACAACCATCAAACACTTCATAATCATCATCAACATTGGGTTTGATCATAAGAAGCACTAAATTTTTGCTTGAATTGACTAGTATTTTCATTTTCCCTGCATTAACTAATGATAGATTTAGTTTCTTGTAATGGGCTGTCACTATGTACTCCACACCATATTTGAACAAGTGATATTTGCTTTCATGGTGATAGAATATTGCCTTTCTGTCATAGAGGTAAGGACTTACCAAAACAATTCTTGAAATGTCAAGCGGTACAACATCTAATTCCACTTCGTCAATGAAGTTTGCGGTGATTGCAAACTAGAAAATACACTTTCTTGTAACCTTTAAATTGGTGTCCTTGCATATCCAACCAAATGGATATGGCTTGGGGTGAGGTATGGTTTCAATATTAAGTTTCTTGACTAAGTCTTCAGATATCAAGTTTTCTTGAGACACACTATCAAATAGTGTGTTGATTTTTGTATGTTTTGAGACAACCCTCACATGAAACAATTCAATTCTAGTTTCTTCCTTTGAGGTACTAGTGTACTAATTTGAAGTGCTAGTGATAGCAATTTATTGTTTTCCTTTCATACCCATGGTTGTAATTTTAGTTTCATCACCCGAGTAAGATCCCAAATCTTCTTGAGTGGTTGCAATTGTTTTTTTTTCCCTTGTTGTTGAATTTCTTGGGCCTCATCTCTGGATGAAGCTTCCAACAGTGGTCTTCATCATGACCCTCTTTGGAACAATGTTTGCATGTAAATTTTTCTCATTCTTTTTTAATGGATGCATTTTTAATTAGGATGATTAAAAATTTCCTAATTTCTTATGTGATTTCCCGGAAGATTTTTAATTAGGATGCATTTTTATTTCCCTTTCCTTTGAAACCCTTTCCTTTCTCTCCACCCTTAAATGGCTTATTTTTACCCTCTTCTAGAACATTTTTCCCTCTTGCCTCAAGGTGAGTGGCTTGCACACAAACCTCATCTAGAATAGTGGGATTGAACATAAGGAGAGTATGCCTTAGGTAGCTATGTAAGCCCCCTATATACTTCAGCAACGTGTCTTGTGAATGAAAAACACCTAACATAAGATCTCTTTTTCTAAATTATTGGGTGTAATCTTGCACACTTTGACCTTTAAGTCGTCTAAAGTTATGCCAATTCATGATGGTTTTTTTCATATATCCTAGAGCATAAAATTGTCTTTTAATTGTAGCAATGAAATTATACCAAGATATTGAGATCTTACCATGTTTTTTAATCTCATCTTGTGTCTTGGCTTCCCACCATACTAGTGTTGCACCCTCGAGTCTCAAGGAAGCTAGCTGAACCTTTGTATCCTGATCTTGAAGGTTTTGAATTCTACAATAGACCTCCAACTAATGAACCCAATTATCAATATTCTCTACATTCACTTCACCATTATAGATAGGAAACTCAAATTTAATATCAAGTTTTAACAAGGGTTATTTACTAATTCTTTTTGAAGTAGGTTTATGAGTATGAGTAAGGGTTGTAGTAGTGGAAGAGGATGAAGATGAAGGTGAATATGATGGTGAGGATGATGTTGGAGTAGATAATGGATTATCACCATTTCCATTACCTCCTCCTCCTGAAGAACCTTCTCCTCTTGGAGGCTTGGAGCTTTCACCCTGCAACATTGTATTCCTCTCTTCATAGAGGACCTTCACCATCTCTATCACGTCAAAGAAATAATTCCTAAAATTCTTCTCATCCTCTGACATGTTATCATTTCCTCCATGAGACATTCTTACTGAAGCTTCCACTACAATTGGAGGTGAATCCTGTGGTGGATATTGTGGCAATTGTGCTCTCCTTCTCCTTGCTCCAACTAGAGAACTTGCACCCACAAGCTTGCCTTCTCCTCTCTTGAGATTCAACCTTGTAAGCATTTAAACACTTGAAAAAAAAATTAAATCCTCATTTCACAAGTAAACCTAGTGCTCTAATACCAACTTGATCTGAATGGGAATATTAGTGTTTGTTGTGCTAAGATCTAATTCAGAATTTAAAGAAAGTGTTGGAGGATGATGAGGTCAATTTCAAGTTTAACATGAGTTTTTATGTGTTTTAATGTGAATTTCATGAGAAAATTAACATAAATAAAACAATTAACAACAACATCTGACAGACATGAACATCACCAAAAACAGTAACACAATAGCACATGATGAAGGAGTTCATCCCTCTTGGGCTACGTCTCCTTGGTCCAGCTTCCAATGGCTTGGCCCTATTCTATTATGCTCAAAAGTGTGATTACATGTGTTTACAATGCTCAAACAACTCTGCAACCTGTTCCATCAGCTCCAGAATGCCCAAAAATTCCTGTGTAGCCTCTTTCTGCCTCAAATTTTTCCAAAAACTGAGTTAGTTATGAATTCCCCAAGTTTCTGCACTATTCGCTCCACATTTTCCCCAAAATCTGGCATCATCCTACAAATCTGCCCGACATCCAGCTAACTGAGCGCCAATTTTGCCAAAAACTGGGCGAAATTGTCAGAGCGCTTAAATTCCTAATAACATTTAGAAACCATATTTTAAACCATATCATATATGGTTAATAAAAGTCTTTTATATAAAATCTGTGTGGTTGGGCTACTCACCAAACTTAGTAGCTTCTGAACCGACGATCCCTTGTTGTCACATGGCGGAGGCGACGTTGGTAGTTATGGTTAAGGACCGTTGGATGGGGAACGAGGCTAGCCTCCTGCCCGTGATGGGGCTAAACCCTGCCCCCTCCCCCCATTGCGAAATTTACATGACAACAAAACAATGCGAAAACATATATATAGTAAGGAACAAAGCTCGGTGTAATGGTAAGGCCTTGGTGCTCGGACTTGGAGGTCGCATGCTCAACCGTCGCTGCTACTACTCGGACTTGACCCAAAATTTTGTGGCCTCCAGTGCTGCCACGTGGCAGCCTCTGGTTGGGCCACGTGGCAACATGTGGTTGGCCACATGCCCAACCAATCACAAACTCACCACAATCAACCAATACCAACGTGCCACTTGGCATGATCCCATTCACTAGAGAAGACCATTGACTAAGTCAACCTGCATAGTCACCCTCCCACGTAGGCATGCCTAGTCAGCTATACAGATTGCTGACTGGGTTTTCCTACAGTTTTATAAAAAAAATTGCATGTTTGACAAAGTGGAGAGAAGGCATTTATGGGAGCATACGGTGTCACCTTTCCGTGAAACGAGTTGCACAAAATTTAGAATGACGAGATCTACGCGGTTGTTCAGGTTCCACACCATTCTCACAACTTTCATTTTTTAGCATAATTTTGAGCACCTGATCAATTCCCAATGTTTAATATTATTCCCTTGGGTTTAGTATTATTCCCTTGGGATTTTAGTATTGATCCCTTGGGTTTATTATTCCCTTTGGTTCATAGTATCAATCATGGTCAATCATGGTCAGCCATGCTCAACCATGCTCAATTGTTTTTGGTAAAATCAATCATGGTGAACCATGGTCCAGCGTTACATTGTGACAAAGGTTGTCTCAATATTAAAAACAACCATGGTCCAATATCGCATTGTGAAAAACATTGTCTTCGTATGAAAATTAGTCATGCCCAAGCAGGGCAACCATGATCGAATGTTGCATCGTGATAGGGATTGTGTCAATATCAAAATCAACCATGGTCAACTCTTTTTATTTATGGTTTTTAATATTTATTTTAAGGTTAATATACCTATGGTTTATAACATTAATGCCTTGGGTTCAATTTTATTTTCTAGCGTTCATAATCACTTGGGGTTTTAGTATTTATCTTGCGGGTTTATTGTTTCCTTGGGTTTATAAAATTATTCTCGTGGGCTTAGTAATCTAAGGGTTGAACCATGGTTAAACATGGTCCAACGTTGCATTGTGACACATATTGTCTCAATATGAAAATCAACCATGGTCAGGCATAGCCAATCATGTTTATTTAAAGGTTTATAATATTTATACTAGGGTTTAGATACCTTGGGCTTATATTATTTCCTTCTGTTGAATGTTATTCTCTAGTGTTTTTAATCCATTGGAGTTTTAGTATTATGGCCTTGTTTTTATTATTCCCTTTGCTTTAAAATATCAAGCATGTTGAACAATGGTCAAGCATGGTCAAGCATGATCAACGAAGGCCAATCTTCTTCAGCCATGGTTAATCTTAGCTAGCCATGGTCAATGATGGACACCTACGTTGTGTGATACTAATCATGGTCTACCATGGTCTAATGTCGCATGGTAACATAGATTCTATCAATATGAAAATCAACCTTAGTCAACTATGGTCCAACATCTCATTGTGACAAAGGTTGTGTCGATATGGATATCAATAATGGTAAAACTTGGTCGACCGTTTGTCCTATGTTGTATTGTGACAAGGATTGTCTCAATATGAAAATAAATCATGGGAAACCATAGTCAACCATGTTTATTTTAAGGTTATAATATTTATCTTTGGGAATTTATAAATTTGGTTTATAATATTCATCCCTTGGGTTTAATATTATTGCCTTGGGTTCATAGCCCCTTGGATTTTTAAACCCCAAAGGACTTTATAGTCAACCATGTTTATTTTAGTCAAACATTTTATTTTAAGGTTTATAATATTTATTTTAAGGTTTATGTACCTTAGGTTTATAATATTAATCCCTTGGGTTTAATATTATTCCCTTGGGTTTAAAAAGGGTTGGGGATTTAGAATTAATCCCTTGGCTTTATAATATAAATCCCTTGGGTTTATTAATCTAAGGCTTCATAATCCTAGGGTATAATATTATTCATAGGGTTTATAATATTAATATAAATCTATTAGGTTTATAATCATGGTTAATGATGGTCAACCATGGTCCAATGTCACATCGCGACAAAGACTGTCTCAATATGAAAATCAACCATGGTCTAATGTCGCATTGTGACAAAGATTGTCTCAATATGAAAATCAACCATGATAAACCATGGTCAACCATGTTTATTTTAGGGTTTATAATATTTATCCCCTAGGTTTAATATTATTCCCTAAGGTTTATAATCCCTTGGGTTTTTAATATCAATCCCTTTGGTTTATTTTTCCCTTTGGTTTATAGTATCAATCCATTGGGTTTATTAATCTAAGAGTTATTATTCTTAGGGTTTAACATTATTCATAAGGTTTATAATATTAATCCTTGGTTCTAATATAAATCCCCTTGGTTTGTAATCATGGTTAACCATGGTCCAACGTCACATTGTGACAAAGATTTTCTTAATATGAAAATCAACCATGGTGCAACGTTGCATTGTGACAAAGATTGTTTGCATATGAAAATCAAACATGGTCAACCATGATGCAACATCGCATTGTGACAGA
Organism: Pinus albicaulis; assembly: GCA_034641835.2. NCBI lineage: Eukaryota > Viridiplantae > Streptophyta > Pinopsida > Pinales > Pinaceae > Pinus > Pinus albicaulis. The sequence continues at coordinate 238,839,134 of CM076582.1, read as the reverse complement.
GATTGTCTCAATATATAAATTAACCATGGGCAATCATGGTCAACCATGATAATTCTAGGGTTTATAATATTTATCTTAGGGTTTATATACCTTAGGTTTATAATATTAATCCTTTGGGTGTAATATTTTTCACCTGGGTTTATATTCCCTTGAGCTTTTAGTATTGATCTATTGGGTTTATTATTACCATGGATTTATAATATCAATCCCTTAGGTTTACTAATATAAGAGTTCTGGATTTAAATTATTAACAGTAATTAATATAAATTAAAAATAAAAACAATTTTTATATTTTTTAATACATAATAAAAATAATAAAATAATTATTTTTAATTATAATTAATTAATATTATTAAATTATAATTAAATTAACAACATCATCATCATTATTATTAAATAACATAAATTATAAGAAAAACGATATTTATAATTTTTTTAATAAATAATCATTTTTAATTAATTAACTAATTAAGTATTTTAATTAAATAATTATTATATATTAGTATTATTAATTATTAATATTAATTAATAATTAATAATGATATTAAATCTAATTAACAATAAAAACAATAATATTAATCTAATAATAATAATTAAAAATAATATTAATAAAAAATAATAGTATTAATAACAACAATAATAATAAATAATTAGTAATAACAATAATTATTTTAAAATGAGTATAATAATAAATAATTATAATTATCATTATAAATAATTATTAATATTAATTAATAATAATAATAATAATATTTGTATTACAATAGTTATTTTTTAATATTATTAATTTTGTTTTATTATATATTTATGAATATTAATATTAATTTTATGATTAATGGCGTTTTTCAACAATATTTACAAATGTGGTTGGGTTTATAATATTAACAATCTCTGCACTTTATTAATCCCTTGCGTTTATAATATTAATAACATGTGAGTTTATAATATCAATTTATTTGGTTTAAATTATTAATTCATTGGTTTATAAATCACTTTTGTTTTTAATATTGATCACTTAGGTTTGTTAATCGCTTAGATTAATAATATTTATCCCTTGAGTTGACTAATTCTTTGGGTTTGTAATATTAAAACCATGGGTTTATTAATCCCTTGGGTTTATAATAATAATAATTACTTGGGCTTGGTGTACAAATAGAAAGGACGAGAAAAACTCGGTTATAATTATTGCTTGGGACTTGAACATGGCGATGCGTGAAAGTCTCACCCTGGCTACGGTTTCTTCTTTCCAGGCCGCCGATGCCATTATGGCTTTTGCTTCGGCTCTGTTCAGCCACGCCGCCGTCGAAGACTACACGGCAATCCCAGAAGACTCTGCGATCTTCACCGCCGCAACTCATTGCGGTCTCCCTCATACGAATCCATTCTGGATGCAAGTTTCTCCTCTCTATGCTGCTGCCACCTTTGCCCAGGAGGACAGACTCGAGGTCACTCCGGTCACGAGTTTCCTTGCGAAGGAAAACGTGAAACATGACAAAGATGGGCTTCTGCGATGCGCCAACGTTGAAGAAAAAATGAAAGAGGCTTTGCCTCTCCAACTGCCCTTCAGCTGCCGTACAGATCCAGTGCTTAAAAGGTACCCTACCTCATTTCAGATCCAAATCTTGCAACTCTCAGGCAAAACAATATTGCAATGGGTCTGTTCTTCAGATCTGGTGCAGAATCTGAAGCTAAATCTAGAACGTCGGACTGGGATACCCTTGGGCCTCCAGAGACTTCTTTACCAAGGTAAACAACTTGAGGACCTTCTTCCCCTCTCAGTTTACGACATTAACAGAAATGATTCTATTGTGTTCTCCCTTCGTTTAAGGGGAGGCATAGCTGGACAATCATCTTCAGCCCCTACTTTCTCATACAAAGATGTTGTTCATTCTCAGAACCCTAAACCCCCTGAGGCCCCCAAGCCCCAGCCTTTTCTAGTTGACAAGTTGGAGGATGTTCCCTCTGTTGAGATCTCCCATCTAGATCTCGCAGAAGATCTTCAAAAATTTGCAGAAAAAGCCATCATTTGCAGATTTAATGGACTTTGGCCGTGTACGAAGGAACTCTATGAATGGATCCACGCTAACTGGACTAGCAAGTGCAAGTTCAGCTTCTGTTCAAAAGGATTCTTCATAGTACTGTTCGATCATTCTAAGCATTATGAACAGGCCTTAGAGGAAGGTCCCTGGTTTTTGGGAACAATAGGGCTCTTCTTAACCCCTTGGTTCCCAGATTTCGACCCAGCTACAACTGTCATCACCAAGACACCTGTTTGGGTCAGGCTTCCCAACCTACCAGTCCATCTATGGCATCTGGCAGTCTATAGAGGCATAGGCAACGCCTTGGGCCACTTTGTAATGGCAGATTTTGGGAGGGAAATTCAGGGTCTCTACACATATGCCAGAATATGTGCAGAATTAGACATAAGCAAAGGCCTGCTCGACCAAATCATTATCAAGGTTGGTGAATTTGTATGGAATCAGATCCTAGATTATGAGAACACTTCATTCCATTGTTGCCATTGTCTCCAAACAGGGCATCTGCAGAACTCTTGCCCCACATTCCCTGCAAAAAAGAAAAAGGAAAACAATACAAAGTCCAAATCCAAAAGATGGACTCCTTGTAACCGGCCGCCAGCTGTAGACTCTGAATCCTCGAGTTCAAAAGATGAAGGGAATGACGCAGAATAGGATCATGCTCCTCAGATGAAGAACTTGTCCACCACTTCTCTTGGGCATCCTCCTAATACTACAGTGACACAGAAATGCATTCATGAGTCCGCCTCCTCGGATTTAGATAAGGAGATCCCACATTTGGAGAACTCCAGTCTTCAAATCGTCCTTGCACACACCCACCAAGATGGGTGGGTTAAAGTCAACAAAAATAAAGGAAAAAAACTTCGTGTGGAGGCCTCTACCCATGCTGGGTAGAAGTCAATTATTTCCAGCCCTCTAGTCACATGATGCAACTCCTTGTTTGTCTCTTCTTCTCTCACCGGGACTGAGGTTGATAGTTTATCATTTCCGGTTGGTCGGAATCTTGTTTCTAATGATTGTAACACCATGATGTACCATATTTTTGCTTAATAGAATTATTCCAATTCAGAAAAAATAAATAATTACTTGGGCTTATAATTTAATCTCAAGGTTTTATAAAATTAATAATCCCTGGGTTTATTAATCCCTTGAGTTTAAAATATTAATTCCTAGGTTTATTAATTCCTTGGGTTTTTAATATTTATCCCTTGGGCTTGTTTATCCCTTAGGTTTATAATATTTGTCCCTTTGGTTTACTAATTAGTTGGGTTTATAATATTAATAATCCCATGGGTTTATTAATTCCTTGGGTTTAAAATGTTAATTGTTAAGGTTTATTAATCCCATGTGTTTTTAATATTCATTCCTTGGGGTTGTTTATCCTTAAGGTTTATACTATTTATTACTTGGGTTTACTAATTCATCACGTTTATGATTTTAAACCATTATATTTATTAGTCACTTCGGTTTATACTATTAATAATTCCTTGGGTTTATAATTTAATCCCTTCGGTTTATTAATCCATTGGGTTTAAAATATTAATTCCCATAAATTATTAATATCTTGGGATCAATATTAAAAACAAAAGGGATTAATAAAAATTAATAAATCCTAGGGTTTAATATATGAGGGTTTAAACCCTAGGGTTTATAATACGAAACCTTAGGGTTTAAATTTTATAATAATATTATTATTACATATTATATTATTAAATAATATATATATATATATATATATATATATATATATATATATATATATATATATATATATATATATATATATATATATATATATATATATATATATATATATATATAATGATATTATATAAATTACTTGGAATATGTCTCTTATAAATATTTGAGTATTGGCATTCCTTATGAGCGCAACTAGAATTACAGCAGTGAGAAAACGATTATTGGAGGTTTGAAAGCTTATTATGAGCTTGAAAACAATTGTAAGGTTGTCGATCGTTATATTTGGAGTAAAAAAAGGTTCCTCTTTGAGACTCTCGTCACCCTTGTTGTCATATATGGTTTTGAAGTCTGGGGTTGCAGTATATACAGAGAGTCGTGGTAAAATATTGAGATGATTCAAAAGCAATTGATAACCTACAATCTCAAAATCAAAGGAATACCCCCTATCCTATCCTCCTCATTGAAGTTGGCCTCTCCCTTATAGAAAGAAGGGCTATGTTTAATTATCTAATGTATAAGAAGGAGATTTACAACATGAAATCCAAGAGGATTTCTAAAATTGCTTCTAACTTTAGTCAAAACCCCCACCTTCGCCTCAAGCGTTGTTGACATAAGGATGCCCAGTCTTGGCTCAACTATTGGGGGATAAATGATGAGATCATCCTCGTAAGCAAGGATAATTTCAAATATACTATCACCTATAAATTTAAGGATAAGTTATGGGATGATAATGAGCCGGAGGGAAAAAGAAAGTTAAGATATTATAAGGAGGTGATCAACCCCACCCTTGAGAACCAGAATTATCTTTTTGTTTTTCCAAACTCGAAGAAAAAGATGAACATTGCTAAGATTAGAACTAATTCTCATGAGCTTAGAAATGAAATCAGGCGGTCGTCTACTCCCAAGACTCCTTGGGACGATCGAATTTTCGAGCTTTGCAATAATAAGAAGGTGGAGGATGAAAAACCCTTTCTTTTATATTGTATGGCCCTTACTCACATGTGCTCTCATTTCGCTAGCATCTGTCACACTTCCAATCTTCTTGACTTGTTAATTCATGTCAACTATAGTGATATTGGTGCGCTTCTTTCCCTTCTTTTTGAACATAGAAATACGATTCTAAAAAATCACAATTAAGGTATGATAAATTGCACTGTCTTAGTGGACATTATATATATATATATATATATATATATATATATATATATATATATATATATATATAATTTCTAGGTAATAGTATAATATATTTTAGTTTAATATATAGTCTATTTAATGTTATTATTATATTCCAAGTAAATATATAAAATATATTGACAATTATATTAATAAATATATAATAATTATTAATTATAGCATATTGTGTAGTATACCCAAATGGGAAAAGCAGGAATATAGCTCATTATAATGGAAATAGTAGCAAGTATTAACACATTACATGTGATCCAAATGATATATCCATGGTATTATATATAACAACAATAAATAAGTACAAGATCTTGGGGATCAAGCCCCTCAAGATAGGAAAAAGAAGCCTCCACTGCCAAAATGCACCCAAAAACAAGTAATATGCTGCTACACAAAGTACTAAAGCAAGAAAAACACATTTTTAGTGACTAATACTGTATCTGGGACATATAAATAAATGGATCTAATAAGATCATGCTCATACAATGCCAAAAATGTATATTTATGCTCCCATACACTTTCCCAAGACAACCCAGGAAGTGTTTCCAAAAATACACAAAATATAAATGGTGGATTTAAAGCCCTAGGGCTGAAGATGCACTGAAACTGTAGCACACAGAAGGAGGCGGATAAATCTGATGTAGATCTGAAAGAACTCCTCCAAAATACTCTCTCAATGAAGGGCTAATCCCTTCAATGGAAATCAAACACTCCAAATGGAGCACTGAACTTACCCCTGCAACAAATCACTAAAATAACACAGATCTGGACTGGAACTGCACTATAGGGGATAAAATAAACTTGGCCTACTTTCAAATATGTCAATAAAGCCCAAGGGCTTCCTTACTGGTCTACCAATGGGAAGGAAACCTTCCTCTACTGCAAAACTAACTCAGAAAACACCCAATAAGATCTTCCGCTGCTGCACCCTGCAACTCAGCACATCTCTCAACAGAAACTGCTATGTACCAGAAGAATGAAGCTTGGTCTAAAACCTAAATGTGGAAATGTAGTGCAAATATTTTCCAAGAGGCCTCTCAAGGATAGAGGTGGGATTCCCGATCAGGAACACCCAGTGCTATAGCACTGCAATCTTAGCTAAACAGCTGAAGAAAGCTTATATGTCTAAACAGACCATATAATAAAAAAAATAACATATCATAACATGAATAATATGGCTACCATATTCTTCCTTTTATAATAAATGAGTTTCCAAACCCTAAGCCCCATCCATTAATGTCACTACTTCCATGCAATGTGTCTCCATATAAAACTGTGTTGTCCCTCATTGAATGCCACTCCTCCATGACAGCGCTGTTGATTTGGTCAAAGTTGACCCAGTCCACATGCTATAGTCCCTATTCACACCATAGGGTTCTTTATTAAGCTGAAAAGATGATCCAATTTCACATGAGAAGTGGTTTTATTTCTAATAAAGAGATTTATTGGTCTCCCTACCCATTTATTCATCAAACAAGAAAGAAAAATTAGATTTTAATATTCCAATTAGTTGTATGTTAATTTAGGAATATTACAATCCTCCCCTCCCAAATGTTGCTTGTCCTCAAGCAACTGCAAGGATAGATCTGCAAAATATAGGGAACCTTCATCCCCATGTGAAGCTCCATCCTCCATGCTATCATCCATATAAAATGAATCACCCTCCAGAATGGTAATTCATAGAAAAACTCCTCCCATGTGAGAGGCTCCTCCTAAAGACATAAGTCAATAATATGTCTCCCTTCATAAGGAAACAAGTGATATAATGTAGCAACCATATAATGTCCCATGCTCCCCTTGAAGCATGAAGAAATGTGGGAAGTTTCATTCCCAATGGACACATCCAACCAATGTGTCATCCCTCCAATCATGTCCCCAACAATAATAAGAAAATCATCAACATATGGGATCATAATCAAAGTCATGCTAGCTGCCATATGTAGTAATGGAGAAGGACAATGGTCCCTCAAGTGCAACCAGCGCAATTTTACTCCTAACTGCATCAGAATATGGCATGATGAGTGGTTTCCAAACCACTTGTTTGCTGCCCCAATGTCCTCACAAGCTTGGAGAGGGTGTATGGTGTATGGTGCAAATTGAGCATACCCTGCATAATATATCATATCCCCAAGATCTCCTAGGGAGTGGCCATCATCCATGCTGCTTATGGCCCCAAGTAGACCATGAAGTCCAAAAGAAAGAGTGCCCCCTATTAGAGCAATTCCCTGCACATGCATGGTAAGGAAATGCAAATACATAGTAAACGACTCATGGTGTACATAAATAAAAGCTTTACCATGTACTTGGTTCAAGCTAGTAAGGTGGCTCATAGATGCACCTCCTCTCACTCCCAATGAGAGTGAAGTGGCTATGATAACTCAACCAAAGAGTCATGTCTTCCCTCATCCTCCAAATAATCCATGCATATCCTCATATGGTGGTGCATCTCCTCTTTGAAGCCTTCCCAAATGAATCCCTCCAAGATAGTATGCTATGCTCCTATAAAAATAGTGGGTTTGGAGAGAAACCCTTCATATGCTGCATCTAGTAGCTTCTCCTTGAGCTTAGAGGCCCTAGTCAAGAAGTCTCTACTCTGAAAATAGATGACCCCATCCACCACTGTATATCTCCCATCAGATAGTTGGTCATCAAGTACTCTGCATGAAAAGAGATCCTTGGAATATTCCACTAATAACTGGGATCTCCAATAAGGGCCAATACTCAATAATGACAGTGTTGCTGATCTATCATGTGAAGCGCTTGTCATGTTGCTGCTTTCTTCTTTGAAATCTCCTATGCCAAGGTCATACATCGAAATGCTGCAATATTGTCCTTGCTGCTCCTTTCTCAACGCAATATCTGTGATGATAGTAGGTAGTGATGATGTGGGAAGAATGTCTCCCTCCTCCTTGAGCCTACCCAAGATTCTCAGTGCTTTACTATGACCTCCCAATGCTCCCACTTCTCCTGGATCTATGATTGGTGCAACATGTTGAGAGAACTCTTTGATTCTCTTCCAATCAGGGGGTCTCCCTGGTGGAATGCCTCCATGTAATGAAACATCAAGGCGTAGAGCAGACTGTATATGTGAGTGGACTGATTTGTCACTGCCCTCACTGCACAAATCATTCTCCTGCTTCTGTGCATAACCTCCTGAAAATGATGGGTGTGCATGTTTCCAATCACTGGATGCTGGCCCTCCTCATCTTCTCCTACCTCTTGCAAGATCTCACGTTATAAGGCGTTTTCTTCAAATGTAATCAACCCATGTACACCCAACATCTCCTTCAAGAGCCTTGATCACAAAAGGATGATCTATCATAGTGCGTGTCCCCAAGACTGTATTCAATGTTGGAAAACACTTCCTCCATTGTTTTGTCTCATTGCCTATCAACATAGACACATGCTGCTCTTGATCTTCATATGTAAGATCCCTTGGAACTTCTTGCAATGATATAAGAGCTCCTCTAGTTGAAGAAATTGCTTCATATCCATCTCCAAATAGAAGTAGATCTCCTCCTGCTATCACAGCACTGGAGGATCTTTCTAGCTCTTCCTCTTCCTTCTCCTCATCAATGGAGAATACCTCATCATTAAGAGATCCTTTATCTTGATCTCCTCTTGAAGGAGGAATCCTCAAGTCTTCCTCTTGAGAAGAAATTTCTTGCTGAAGTGGGGCTTTTTCCCTAGGAAAATCATGTTGCAGATCTTTAACCCCCTCAACAATGTTTTGAAATGGAGTTGGTTTCATGAATCCTTCCAACTCATGCAAAGGTTATTATTTCTTGGGTTTGGTTTGCTCTCCCAAGGAAGTTTCAGATTGTTTCAAATCAAAACTTTTAAGTAACCTCCTAGTTAACTTTGCATAAGTAGATATATTTTTATTATTCAATGAAGAAGATTCAAATAACCACTAGGCATAAACCTTACCTTCAACATGCAGCGCTGCTACTCTAATGGCTTTCTCTTCTAAAACTTGATGCAGCTGGAAATATGTGTCTAGCTTCCTTACCCAAGCCTTGGTTGTGCTCTTGGGTGACCCATAAAAAGTAGGTAGAAAGAATCTACCAAAAGTGTGTTGCATGCACCCTCTTCTTCTGTTGAGTTACTAGGTCTTCTATCTTTCTTGATTTGAAAAAACCCTTTGAAGCTTAGATGCTTCTTGAATCTTCTAGACTGAGATTCATATTCTTAGAGATAGTCACCAAGATTCTCCTCCTTTGGTGTTTCTCCTTATTCTTCTTCTCTTGCCAAGAATGTCTAGCATGGTACCACATTGTAGATATGATTGTGTGGCTGAATGCTCATACACATAATATGAAGAACTAGAGATTTCTTCATGTGTAAATCTTCTTGAGGGGTCTTCATGTCTTTCCCTCCTCATTCCCTTGATTTCTATTTTAAGCTCATGCATAGTTTGGAGAAGAATTTCTAATAACCTCTTTCCCTCCATTTCTCCAAATAATGGAGACTTCCCTTTGTCTCTTCTGTGAGTTTTCTCTTTTCTGTGAGAATATTATTCTTCTTCTTATAACATAGATGCAATGTCTTCACATGCTGAGCCAAGATTATGCTCTAATACCACTATAGTATTCCAAAATGGGAAAAGCAGGAATATAGCTCATAATAATGGAAATAGCAGTAAGTATTAACACATTACATATGAGCCAAATGATAGATCCATGGTATTATTTATAACAACAATAAATAAGTACAAGATCTTGGGGATCAATCCCCTCAAGATAGGCAAAAGAAGCCTCCAATGCCAAAATGCACCCAAAAACAAGTAATACACTGCTACACAAAGTATTGAAGCAATCACAACGTAGTTTTAGTGACTAATACTACAGCTAGGACATATAAATAAATGGATCTGATAATGTCATGCTCATACAAGGCCAAAAAGGAGATCTATGCTCCCATACACTTTCCCAAGACAACCTAGGAAGGGTTTCCAGAAATACATAAAATATAAATGGTGGATCTAAAACCCTAGGGCTGATGCACTGCAATTGAAGCACATAGAAGGAGGTAGCTTAATTTGACGTAGATCCCTTCAATGGAAATGGAGCACTGAACTTACCCCTGCAACAACTCACTAAAATAACGTAGCTCTGGACTGGAACTGTGCTGTAGGGGATAAAATTAACTTGGTCTGCTGCCAAATAGTCAATAAATCCCAAGGGCTTCCTTACTGGTCTTCCAATGGGAAGGAAACCTTCCTCTACTGCAAAAATAGCTCGGAAAACACCCAATAAGATCTTCCACTGCTGCACCCTGCAACTCAACACATCTCTCAACAGAAACTGCATTGTACCACAAGACTGAAGCTTGGACCAAAACCTGAATGTGGAAATGTAGTGAAAATCTCTTCCAAGATGCCTCTCAAGGATAGAGGTGGGATTCCCGATCAGGAACACTTGGTGCTAAACAACACTGCAATCTTATCTAAATAGTTGAAGAAATCTTATCTCTATAAACAGACCATATGATTAAAAACATAACGTATCATAACATAAATAATACGGCTTCCATCCTCTTCCTTTTATAAGAAATGAGCTTCCAAACCCTAAGCCCCATCCATTAATGACACTACTTCCATGCAATGTGTCTCCAACTAAAACTGCGATGTCCCTCATTGAATGCCACTCCTCCATGACAACGTCGTTGATTTGGTCAAAGTTGACCCAGTCCACATTCTCTAGTCCCTATTCACACCTTCGGGTGCTTTATTAAGCTGAAAAGATGATCCACTTTCACATGAGAAGTGGTTTTATTCCTAATAAAGAGATTTATGGGTCTCCCTACCCATTTATTCATCAAACAAGAGATCAAAATTATATTTTAATATTCCAATTAGTTGTATGCTAATTTAGGAATATTACATAATGGTGAGAGATAAATATATATTATTAATAATAATTAAATGTTAAATGGTATTATTATGTTATATGTGAATTATATTATAGTTTTAAATATAAAGACAACTATAATATATTAGAAATATTTTATGTAATAACTAATAATAGATTAATATACAAAATAATGTTAATATAATAAATATAATTATATAAATAAAAAAATATAGTTATTATTATTTATATATTTATTAATAATGAGAAATAGTTAGCTTTTAATAAATCACACCTATCAGTTATTAATGTGGTAGGTAGATCAACATATATCAACCTTATTGGTAAATGTGATTGTAATTATAAATGTCTTTCATATAAGTCTATGAGCGTATATCAACCACATTGGTAAATGTAGTTATGCTACTTTATCTGCTTCTGGAGGCTTTTAGTTATTAGGGCCTTGCAGTATTTTCATTATGGAGAGAGAGGTCTCTAACACTATTGTAGTGGTCGTAGAGGCTTTAATACATGACATGGTGGCAGATTGAACAAGTTGCAAGTGGAAGACTTTTTGAATGTGGTTGTTGTACTAAGCCACTATTTGCTAGGGTTGGGGGATTTACTGAGGTCGAGTTTATGGGATTCACAAAGGGAAAGTTATTGAGTTTTTCTAAGGACGAAGTTTGTCATTTTATTGCGGTTTTTTGAGGATATTAATTTCATTGTGTGCTAGGTGTCATCACATTTGATTCTGTTTTCTATTAGGTGTCAAAGACAATTCAGTTTTACTTCAGTTTAGTGGAGTTCTAATTGAGAAAAGTTGTTCACTTTTCATTTTTCATTCTTTGTCAAAGTCTATTTTGCACAGTTTCTAGGGTGGAGTTGCTTTAAGAAAAGAGCTGAAATAATTTGAATATTGGAAGTCAAATGTGCTCAGTGCATGGAAGCTGAATTTATCCAGTGCAGAGAGGCCAGATTACCAACTTGAGTTTGGTCAAATTTCCTAAGCCACGATGGGGCGACCTATCCCTGGTTCATTTTGATGTTGAGATCGAATGCTTCGTTGGAAGGATTGCATGCTTCACCAATGACAGAATCCTATGGGAGGCTATCGATCCCTACGATGTAGTAGAACCTAAAACTAACAATTTCCCCACAAGGTGAAAAGAGAGGCCGGTAGGAGTATTAACTTGAAATAATTGTAGTTTGATTTTAAATCATAAATATTATATTAAATCTATATTTCTTCATGTATTTGTGTTTTATTTTTTAATTTATAATGTGCAATATCATGAACCAAGTCAATGATAATTTAATTTATTATTTACTAAATGAGAGAAAAGGAATGCCCATATCAAATCAAGAAAATATCATTAGAACAATCCATAATTAAAAATATTATTTATTAAATGAGAGAAAAATATAGAGATTGGTGTAGGACAGAGACCTCGTATGTATGTCATAATTTTTTGTAAATCTATGATGATGTTTAGATTTTAAATGGTGTAATTACGTCAATTGAGGGAGAAAGAGCCTAAATCATTAACCCTATGAATAAGCTAATAATAATCCATTAAGGCTTGAATCCATGATAAAAAAAAGGATTTTTAAGGGAAACTATTGTGATAAGCCATCTACTTTAATCAACCAAATGTTGTAAAGCTCTGCAAGTTGAAAAGATTTAATACAAAGAAGAGTCCCCATCTTCCTCCTACAACTGTATAACAAAGGTTTTCATCTTTAACACTACAAATGTACAAGCAGAAAGATTAGATAGGTTCATTTAGTTCTGAAGTTTTATAGCTACGTTGAAATGTAAAATGAAAGAAAACAGGTTTTGTACATACATAATCGACCCCATCTAGAACCTAAACTACAAGTTCAGTTCCTAGTGAAGTTAATCTCAAAAATCTGCTCAAAATTGCATCGAGATTACACGAAGGCACATTAACATGTTCAAAATTTTGATTAACGACATGACATCAAGAAAATCACGCATCATCAAAAATAAAAATTCATGCAAAGACCTCCCTCTTTGCAGTTTTAGGTAAGGCTTCCATTGCACTGTCAATGATCTCAAACATGTCTTCATCTAAACAATCATCTCCTATATAAAAGCAAAAATACGGAGGATTCCCCTGGCTACCAGCTAGCCATCGTTGTTAAAATATGTTCAACTATAACACCCTTGCTCACTCCCTGCATATTTGAATCCAAACAATTTAATAAATTGCCTATCTTGAAGATCTTCATGCAAGATCAAAAGGACATAAAGAAAATTCATATCCTTGAAAAAATTAGCCTTAGACAGCTTGATTGGTGGACAATACCTGAGGCTTGACTTCTAGAATCTGTTGACTGCTCTTGACAACAACTGGCTCATTCGCCAGCACACTCTGAAGATGATCCTGCAACTCCTTTACGTGCCAAGAACCAAAATCTGGATCTGCATCCTGGAAGTGCCATACAATACTACTCTCTTTGGCCTCAATAAATGAACCATCTCTGCTTTCTGTGTACAACTTCATAATGGGGCCCACAACTGCTTTCCAACCAAAATCCACTGTTGGCACACAAATTTTCCATTCTTCATCCTTCTGCCACCTGCTCTGACAATGTAAATTAAAAAGGTTAAGATGTAATTTGAACCTAGTAAATTAGCTATATTCCAGTTTCTTGCAACAAACATTTGAAAGTTGGGAAAATTCTTGCATTCTTTCTAATGTAAGCATATAAATTAAGATTTCAAATACTTGAAAAAATAACCATGCTCTGCAGCAATTCCAAGGTTTTTAGAGGGTGAAAACCAATCATTCAAAGCTTGTTGCCCTCGTCCACTTACAATAAAGACCATATTCTTTGGATCATTTCAAAGGGCGTTTAGCACTATCAGGGCATCTGATTTTGGAGTCTTGTTAATTGAAGTTTGAGGCATCATGGTACCATCATAATCCAAAATAATGGCTCGTCTATTACTTGTTTTATAAGCCCAAACAATATGTTGAGTTGATTTTTTTCGAAAATTAGAATCAAGACGCACCAATCTGAATCCTAGTCCAAATCCTAGTCTATAGCATCAGCTTCTAGAGTGCTCTCTGCAGGTTCTTTGCAAGTCTCCTATGAAACTTTGGGCCCAAAAGGCTACATCAGGAGTGATGACATACCTAAAATTCTTTTCATGTCTCATTTTCTTCTCAGCATCTGGAATTGCAATGGCAGTATTCATAGCATCAGCTAAAGCTTCAATATTCCACGGATTTACACGAATAGATCTACTTAAAGAGGGGGAGCATCCAATAAACTCGGACACTACCAGCATACTTTATTTCAGGTTATCAGATGTGATTCCAAATATGGCATCTAGTTCTGTAATACCTTGCTGCAAACAACAGGTTGATATCTTTTAGTTCTAAATGACTCATTTATCCTTTCTGTGGTGACATATATCTCTTCCTGGACCTCCAAAACATTCCCTGATTGAAGGCAAAATTAGATAAATTAAATCCAATTCTTTTGGAAGAACGAGTAGATTTTTTGCAATTGCATTGATACATAAATACCATTCTTGAGATAAATAAAATATGTAACTTCATGTGCTGAGCTATGCTCATGGTTACAACTTAAAATTTAAAATGATGCCAAAATATATATCAAACTTTAACAATTTGTTTTGACACATAAACAAATGTCTTGTATAAATTTTCTATTAACTCAATTTCTCGGTAACATATCTTTATTCAAAGATGAACAATAGGGGTGAATGTGATTAAATGTTTCCATCTTGAAACATACTACTACATGTAACAAAGAGTCCTTGATGGCCTTTGGCGATCATCCTCTATAGAGAGGAAACTATGCTCCTGAACTCAAGTATCAAGATACAACATATTTATAGACAGAAAATCAGTAGCAGATTGAAACTCAAGTATACTTAGAACATTTTCTATTAGTGCTATTTTTGAATTAGTTGTACCAACCTCACTTACCAGATGGAGAGAACTGATATCTGAAGATGTGGTTAAGGCAATAAACCAGAGAGGAAAGTAAGCATTTGAAAAAAATTAGTACTTCAAGTTGTTGACAAATATAGAGGTATTAACACATAACAGAACATAATAGAATGACTAAGAATATCATGTGAATTTTTATACATAAAATTGATTCCTACTGGATAAAATCTTGAAAATTTGAACACCTTGAAGGTAGTTAAAAGTAATGGAATAAGCAAAAATAGAAAACAAGATTGAAGCAATACATAGGACAGAGAGCTCGTATGTATGTCATAAATGTTTGTAAATCTATGGCGTTGTTTTGATTTTAAATGGTGTAATCACGTCATATGAAGGAGAAATATCCTAAATCGTTAACCATATGGCTAAGAATGGTGGCTTATGACAACAATTGTACAAGGAATTCCAAGTTTCAGATTATATTACTATGGAATACCTGAAAACATAGCATAGATATATTGTAAACAACATTAAATATGTGTAAACATATATAGCAAAAATTCCAAATACCCAATATCCTAAGCCATTTTCAACATACCCCTAGTAGCAAAGGCCCTAGGACCATCAGAGGAGTCAAGCTTCAAAAGTGACTGTCACCTTCTCCAAGACTTACGAAGAAAGAAAGAGGGTGAGTTGAATTTAGTATTTTGATCGCCCTCTTGCTCAAAACCTTCTTTGTATGCCATACTTAGAACCACTGCTAGTGAAATAGGGGGTAGAGAATTATTAGAGTGTGGAGTCTAATCATGTATATGCTTTGGCCTTGCAGGGTAACACATAGGCGTTGAAGGACGATCTTGTATAGGCTCACTACTCCTTGATTTAGCGTTAGTGCTAGCCTATGGATATCAGAAAGAAAACATAACTCCTTCAAACATACATTCATTAGAAAGTTTTAGTGAATAAAACAGTGCCTATGTTTATATATACAGATTACTTGGTAATACCTATCTTTACATAGATTTGGAAAATTCAGTCTCACATCACAAAACACTTTTCTTACTCTGCCTTGAATGGCAGCCAATTGCAGGCCCTGAGTGTCATGTACCCATTATCTTAACCCTTATTACGTTTAACCCCAATTGCATCAACATTCAAACCCATATATACCCCCCATGGGTTCATGAATGATAACACTAAACTGCATGCTTATACTCCATATGCCTTTGCTAGCAATTTTTAGTGTGCAATAGTTACTCAGCAAACAACACAATCTCTTTCTTGACAACTAAAATAGTCCAGATATTGGGAGAAAAAATGAAATTAGTTTCATGAAAGAATGATGAATCTAGTATTACATTCAAAGGCAAGGACCGTTATAAAAGGTGACAAGCTATTATGATAAAAATTAGCAGATGGAAAAGTCGTACATTTGAAGTCAATGAATGACTCTGTAGATTTGCAGAGTGTGAACAAAGGTAGAAAGCTCAGACACTTTGTGGTGCATATGATTGTATACTATTCCAGATTTGAAGAAATCTATGGGAAATATTTTCATTTGAGTGAATCTTAGACCTATTCACAAAAACAATGGAAGAATTTAAATGTTAAGCAGAAAAACATATGAATTATGCATATTTTTGAAACAACACCAATATTAGTTGACCAACAATAGAGTTTAATCTGGCGAAATTAATAATATTTTCACCTGTGGCAGGTGACCCTCAGTAACACAAATTTCTAGATGCTTTAAATTAATTTTCATTAATACATCCATCTTATCTTCAACACCCCCCAGACTTTGGATAGAAGAAGGTTTTGGAAATTCAACATTTACGTAAAACCAAAAACAACCAAATGTGGTTAGAGAAAAACTTGTGCAAAAAAAGAAGAAAACCATCTACGGTGGAACATGCAAGCCAGTTATTGTTAAGTTATACCTCATTACCAAGCTTCCCAAGTTCTTCATTTTCTTCATCATCTTCCATTTCCATGTCAAATATGTACATTTTGATTGAGTCTTCATGTAAAATGTTTTCCCATTTTATTTCAACCTGGATTGCAAATACAATAATAAGGGAATTTTGACAAATCTCCTAATAATGATGATCCGAAAATCTAGAATTTAATTACTAAAAAACAAAAATTTTAGATGTAAGAAATATCAACAATGCATATTGGGTTTCTGTTATAAATGATCCTCACATCAATTTCAATAAGCCTGTCCACCACTACCATAAGTAATGTACTACCAATAATTTCCCCAACAACACTGCTCTCCACTGTAAGCATATTCTTAACATACAAGGCATTCCACTATAAAACATAAAACAAACAGCACAAAGAAGAGCTTAATATCTCCCTGATTGAAGGAAAAATTAGATAAATTACAAGAAGTTCTTTTGGAAGAACCAACAAATTATTTACATTTTCATTGATACATAAATACCATTCTTGAGATAAATAAAATCCGTAACTCCATGTGCTGAGCCATTCTCATGGTTACAAATTAAAATTTAAAATGATGCCAAAATATATCTCAAACTTTAACAATTTGTTTTGACACATAAACCATTGTCTTGGATAAATTTTATATTAACTCACTTTCTTGGTAACATATCTTTAATCAAAGGTGGACAATAGGGATGAATGTGATTAATTTTTTCCATCTTGAAACATACTACTGCATATAACAAAGAATCCTTGATGGACTTTAATCATCCTCTATAGAGAGGAAATTCTTCTCCCAAACTCAAGTATCAAGATACAACATACTTATAGACAAAAAACGAGTAGCAGCTTGAAACTCATGTTGCTTAGAACATGTGCTGTTAGTGCTATTTTTGAATCAGTTATACCAACCTCACTTACCAGATGGAGAGAACTGATATCTGAAGATGCGGTTCAGGCAATAAACCAGAGAGGAAAATAAGCATTTGAAAAAAAATTGGTACTTCAAGCTGTTGACATATATAGAGGTATTAACACAGAACAAAACATAATAGCATGACTAAAATTTGAACACCTTGAAGCTAGTTAAAAGTAATGGAATAAGTAAAAATATAAAACAAGATTGAAGCAATACATGAATTTTTCAGATCCAAGGGCTCTTACACCAGATCATCACTTAAGACGAAATAAGAAACTCAAGAAATCTATGGCATCATATAAATATCCTCTTGAAAAAGAGTATTTGGAGATGGGGTTGAAGCACAACAATGAAGAGAAACACTGTTAGAGAAACATTTGAAATTACATTGAATGGTATAGTAGTTGAACAGAACATGATTTATATACAAATATATATACAAAATTGCTTAGTAGTTCAACAGAAAATGAATGCATTTGAAGGTGAATAAATATACATGTGTACAATAAAATTTTGTGATGTCATGTAAATGTAAATGATAGTAATATCTAATCATATATACATGACGAGGCACGACATCTGCAACACCAATTGATGTCTATTGTGACGTTGAGAAAGTCATTCTTGCCATTCAACATGCATTTTCTGATGTGTATTTCTTTCATGTATGTGGATTGTTTTTCTTAGGATTTTTCGGATCTTTTTTAACAAGGAAATAGTTGTACGCAAACGATACAGAGACAATTTCTGTGGCGGCAAGAATCTCAGTTGTATATCCTGTAAAGTAAGTTCCTGTTGTTGAATTTCTTGGCAGCATTCATAGAGCATGTTTAAATAGTGTGAATCCATATCTGTTGGCCATGAAGAAAGAGAAATACTAATTGTTAGTGGAAACGGTTGATAAAATTGTAATAATTTTAGAGTTAAAAAACACTTAAAGTAAGCAAAAACGTTTTTTGAACATTAAGAGAAAAACCAGTATTAGAAAAAATGTAAAAGCAAGTAATTGTGTATGGAACTTGGAAAAGGCTTAAGTTTTGTTTACCATTGGTGAAGATGAAATAAAGAGTTTATTGTTGGATAGAGTGTACTCTTCTACATAGATTTTGATGCGAGCAATGATTCTTCTTGATTTCTGCGTTATAGATATGGATTCTCTTCCATTCGTGATATGTGTGAGAATGGAAATGTTGGATGGATTCGAAGGTCTGACAAAGAATTTACTCTTGAAATGGAGGTGAATGTTAAACCTTGGCGTTCTTTGGGGCCAATGTCAATTTTTGCTTTCTCTAATGTCATTCCTTGTGACTTGTGTATTGTTAAAGCCCATCGCATTCGAAGTGGTATTTGTCAACGTGCACCTCTTGTGATAGGGGAAATGGGTACATATGTCAGGTGTGAAATGTCCCATGGTGTTCCTTTGTATTGTTTAAAATCGACTACCACAAAGGATGACAATTCTGGGGGATTTGAGTCAGGTGCATAAAATATTTAAATGATTGTGCCAAGTGTGCCATTTACAAGCCCTGAATGTACCCACAAATTGCTGGTGAGCATAAATTTTTGTTCATTGCATAAGATAACCTTTGCGTTAAGTTGTTATTCTTCATATGTAGTAAGAGTTTGTTGCCTATGTTTCTCCCCGGAGCAGACAACTACTGGCATGTTTAATTTTTTAAGCATTGTTTTATTATGCAAGGCAATTGAACTATTTGTTGCATATAGGTGCATGGAGTATTCAATTTTTTTTTCTCTTCATGCGTAATAGAGGAATATATCCTCGACATTAGGAGGTTCCAATATTCAATGGTAGGTGTTCCATTTATGAGATTTGTGAGAATCTGGTGGAAGGAAACTTGGGAAGTGTCAACACCTTGTTGGCAGAAAATAGTTGTAAGTGTTACAAATGTATCGAAGCTACACCAAAGTGCAATGCCATGTGATGTGCCAGCATATAGAGGAATGTATTTCACAGGTGGTAGTTGGCCTAAATCCCAGACAAGGATAATGGATCGATTGCCGAATGGTGTATTTCGATGAAGGGGATATGCCTCTCATAGGCGATCATCAATACGGGAAAGAATTTTCGGTCCGATAAAACTCAGTTCATCAATGAGGATGTATTCTACATGGTGAAGCTTTTCTTGCAAGTGTAGGAGAGATTTTCCTTTAAGAGGATGCATTGTTTGGATAGGGATGTGAAGGGAAGAGTGGATTGTAAGGGCATTTATGTTGAAAGCTGCAACGTCGATGGGTGCAAGTAGCAACAATGGGCTTGTACTTATTGAGGAGTTTTCGATAAATGCATGTTGCAAATATTTTATTAAAGCAGATTTTCCTGTCCCGGCTGTCCCTTGTATGATGATTATGGTTGGGGGTTTCGATAGAGGGTTTTTGAAGTGAGAAATAACATGTGTGAATGGTTTTTGTTAGGTGGGAGATAATATGTGATTTTAGGGAAGGGTTGAAAAAGGACGATGTTGGTTTTGACTATTTGAGTGGTTGAATTCAATGAAATTGATGGCAGTTTCTTGCAAGTGGAGAGGTAGATAAGTATGAGACCAATTATGATTAACATCAAATTCACGATGGCTAATGATTTCAAGGCTATCAATTTCGATGTTGTCACGTGGGTGAAGATTAGAGAGGATTTACCATTCATTCATTTGCACGAGGTCAAGGGGGATGTTAGGAGGGGTAGATACAGGAGTAGATTCATCTTTGAAGTGTGGAGATTGTGGGTTTTTAGTTTCACAATGAACATGCCATGTTGTATATGTTCCTTTATTTTGTTCCCATTTTGCAATGATTTCCTCATTGTTGGATCCAATGTGATATGGGAGGGTACGAAAAGGGAAATAAAATATTAATTCAGCCCAATATAAAGTGGCATAACTTGGATCAGTAGGGGAAGGGATTGTGGTGTATCATGGCAAGATATGGACAATCATCGGAGGAGAAATGTTTTTCCATTGGATTTTTTTACGACGAGGAGAAAATGACCAAGAGAGTGAAGCTTCAATGAGGGGAAATGGCTCTAATGAAGAAGGTCTATTCATGTATGCAAGAATAAATGGTGGTGCTGAGACTGGATTTTCAGAAGCATGTAGAACGTGTATGAATATAGTTCTATTAACATTTAGATAAACAAATGTATAACTACAGAGTGTGAGTGGTAATTTCTATAACATATGGCATATTTCCTCTGCCCCAATGTCTCTATTTTCTATGGTTTCCGTAAGGATTTTCCGGACAATAGTGTCGAGAAGACATGGGTTGTGCTTTGCTGATTGGTGAAGTACATATTCACAATGTTGGGGTTGTCGTGGGTTCCAAGCAGTGACGTAATGGTAAAAATATTTTTGAGCATTAAGAACTTTTGTTTCATTGTTCTGATTAAGGGTATCCATATTTGGTGCATATTACAACCAAAGGAATCCATGTATGTGTGCAGATCCTCTATGTTTCCATTCGTACCTGAATGCAACATCGAAATCCATTATTTCTCTAGATCTATTGTAATTTAATATTAGGTTTAAAGAGGAATGGTAATTAAAAATACCTGCACCAATAGTCAATTGCATGGAGGCCTTTTTGTAGGACTTCTTCAAGAAAAATTGTAAATCTGCAGTGCATATATTGGGATCTTAAATGTGGATTTTTAATTATATTTTGAATTCTTCACTTGTAATGATTGTCTGAATTTGAGGGCACATTAGTAGGCATAATCTTGTGTAGGTCAGTCCATTTGGTATCAACAGCACTAAGAGTGAAGAAAAATGTTGGGCTTCCAAGTTGTGTGATCATTTCAGTTAACTCATTACGGTGCTTGTTCTAGAAAGAGCGTGTACCTCGTAGGGCTGAGCCAAGGTGCATGACCTGTTCGAGAATTCTTGAATTTGGGAAGTCATGAAGACATTGTCACAAATCTGAAACAGTTGTTGGCAAGTTGTTTTCAATGTATTTCATAAAAAAAAATTGGTAGTTGATTGGCTACGGTGGCGCATTAGGATGTTATATAGGTAGTAACGGAATCTCGGATGCTGGCCAAAGTGATTATCATGGTAGTGTAAAAGATGCAAAGCATATTCATGCATCTCAACTTTTGTAATTCTTGGTTGTGTGATCATGGAAATGCTTGTTGGGAAAAGTGTGGGGAATGCCATAGCAAAGAGGCCCTCAGTGGTGTATTCGTTCATAGGTGATAGAGATATTGTAGGCCAATCAATTGAATTTGTTGAGTTTGGATTGGTAGAGTGCAAATAAGCACGAATGTGATCAAGTTCACTACACGAGTTTGGGAGACTTGGAACAAATGAAGAAGTTTGGATATCTAATGGAGTTAGAATGGCATCAAGATTATAAGTAGAATTGACTATGATTTCCTGGGGTATAAAACAGGATTTGGTTACATTATGAAGAAGAGAAGAAATATCTGTAGGTTGATCTGGTAGAGCAGAAATTGCAGATGGGTTGAGTTCAAAATCTTTGTAGTAGGGATCATGAGTGAGTTTGTATTCAAGTGCTACAAGTACATGTGATTTACAAACGATGAATTCATAAGTTGTTTCAGAATGATTGTGCCTTCTGACAATTAGGATGTCCAATTCAGAAACTAGTCGAGGCAGGTATTTGGAAATAGTAGTGATGTATTGAGGGAAGTTGATTGTATGGTTGCTATATTTGTATTGACCACCACGAGCATGCATTACTTGTAGAATGGGATTTACATGTGCGATGGGCATTTCCTCAAATTGTGTTAAATTCTGAAGGACATATGGTTGTTCGCCAGGGTCCATGTTGTCCACATGAGTGAAATGATTTGTAGATTTAGATGATGCACAATGAGAGAAAGAAAGGGTATCATCTGAAAGTTTTGTTTTCATACCTGGATATGATTCTTTGCATAGTGTGCAAACATGCAATGTAGAGAGGTTATCTATTCTTTGTCTAAAGCGACGGTTTTCTTCATTAGAGGGGGGGGGGGGGGGTTATATAGGTTTTGATGAAGGTGGGGTGAAATGGCATGCATATTTGGGAGAGCACTTGAGAAGGGAGGTGGTGTAGTGGAAGTAGTAGTGTTTTTTCGATTTTTATAAAGAAGTCATCTGCATGCATTTATTGTTTCTTTATTTTGAGCATAAAGAGGCTGTTGTGGTGCTTTTTTATCCACATGTTGATCGTTTGATGACATATCTAAGAAAGTACAAATAATTCTCTGTTAGGCATGAGACGGGATGAATTTAGAGTGAAACAAAATCGAGTTATGAATGCATATGAAATGTATGACATTTTTGTAACAATTTCAACTTTGTAATTGACTATTAGTAAGCAATAGAAAGAGTTTCAATTGACTTTGGCAGACATGTTGAAAAAGAGTATTGGGAAAAAAAAATGCTTTTGTAGTGTCAAACATCGGTATCTATATTCTGTAATCTGTAAAGGGGTAAATATACATATTTGCAATTATTGAAAAAGAGTCTTGTAAAAGAAAGTGTCTAGTACAACAACATGGTTGCATTTTACAATGGTATGGAAAAATGATCTATACAAAGATGTTATTTCATGTGCAGAAAAGTAGCATTTTGTGCATATAAGAAGAAAGCTCAAAGGCGACGAATAACAGATAGTTGTTAAACGATCAATGCGTCAGTGTCTTCAAGGACCTCCTTGCATGCAACATCATACTGAATTTCTTCTGAATTTATCAGTATAGGTTGCAAATGATCGACACCATTGTAGTTCTCTGTTTTGATGGAAAGTGTCAACAAGAAGTGCCGGCTTGAGATACGGCCACAGATTTCTTGAAGGTTAGTTGGTTCAATAGAGAGGAGGAACAAGTCTTTTGTTGTGATGCCCATTAGCTAATTTCCTGCATCATCGAAGGCGGTGACATTTTGAAGGTGCCTAGTGTGGTCATGTAATTCGAATTTTAGTTTGTAACGATAGTCACATTATGAGAACTCACCGTTACACTTTGTAAAATTCCAAATATTTTTAGAATGATGAACCAATTTTTTCATGCATTGTTTTTCATTGAAATCTAATGTACATGCAATAAAATAGAAGCCGTCCTTGCATAGAGAAGTCAATGTGGCACAAACTGAAACCCATATTTCCTTCTCAGAGGCTTCCATGCAAGATATTTCTTGAATTGTTTTCTGTGGTAAAGCTTGTTTGGAAGCGACATTATAGTTTCTACTCAATGATGGAGATGAAGAGTTGTAGCCTGTATCATGGAACCAAGTATGGAGTTGTTGAGTTTCTTCAATGTTTAGATTTACGAGAAGAGTGGTAGTGGAGATTGTCCCTATGGTGATTCCATTAAATTCAGTTATTGGACCTCCTTTGACACCAAGGATTGGCGGGTTGTCAGAAGAGCATAATTCGACAAGGTCCTTTCCTATAGAGACACATTGATCTCCCCATATTGTTACATCAATGCTAAAGCCTGAATTTTCCTTTAATGTGAGTGTTTTTCTTAGTGTTTTGGGTCCATCTCTTCTTCGAATTGTTGAAGTAGGTGAGGTGGAACTAACAACACCAATAACATCTACAATGGTATTTGGGCTTTTGGACTTGATTTCAGCGATTGTTTTGAAATGAAAGCATTGATAAGGGAAGCTTGGATCATCTTCCAAACATGGTTTGATAGTTGACGTAGAAAATAAGTAAATCTCCCATTTGTTGTTTAGGTGGTTGTAGTTTGGATTTGTTTGTTTAATTGTTCCATTGGATACAATATATAGTTGCCCAACTTCAATGAGATTATAAATGGATTTAGCCAATTCAGCAAATGCAGAAAGGTGAATCTCATCTCTATCACGACCAATAAGGTCAAAGTCGAAGAATTTTTCAGAGCCACGTGTGGTGCTGTAATTCTTCAAGGGTGTCTTTGCTGATGCTCTACCTTGGATTGACCAATACTTTCGGTAGGGATTGAGTGACTTGAATGATACAAGTGTAGTTATGGATGTATTTGTCAGAGTTACAATAGTTGGCATAATCTCCTGTAGTGATGAAGAGTTTGATTGGGATTTGTCTGCCTTTGCGTGTAATAGCGTTGATGAGTCCTTAACCAAAGATGTGTTACGTTGCACAACCTCAAGTTCAAGAACTCAAATGGATCAGGCATGAATGAAGGGATTTTTTTAAAAATGAATGTAGAATTCATTGTTATGCAGGAAGAATGAAAATACAAAAAAAAGAAGAAGTTTAATACATAATTTAATCTTACGAAGAGTTTTGAGACACTGTGGAAGCTGTTTTTTAAGAAAAATGATTGAGTCGATCTGGATGTCTTCAGATGCAACTGGTGTGCTATAAGAAAATGGTAGCAAAGTCATATGTTGATACGTCCCATCATAGAGAGTGATGTGGTAGTGTGAGGAGGTAGTTTTTTATGAGGAAATAGAGCCGATGTTTATTATTTAGAGTAGAGGTTGAATCTCAGTGGAACCATTCAGCAATATAGGGATGGCATTCTCAATCAAGGTTGGCTCCATGATAGTAGCAAAGTACAACCTTCTTTTTTGTAATGGTAATACCTATAATTAATTTTAATGCATTGGAAGAGATATTAAAGCATAAAATAATATGTAAGCGAAGCATGAATTATAATTTCAAGTTTAATGTATATCATGAATTGCTCCATATGCATTGTAACGACCCTCTTATCCTGTCCTACAAGAGAACTTCTTTAATCCCCATCTAATAGATCAGTTCGTAATGGACACTTAGATTTCCAATTGAAGGCATTGCTCTAGCAGAGGGTACAATAAACTAATGAGAAAGATAATTTTTTGGATATGAATGTGAACAAGGCACAGGTTAAAAAAACAGAAGCTAAAACATGTCTTTGAATATTATCATTTTTTTGAGGTAGGAACACTATGTAGGCTCAAACTTTAGAGGTAGCACACAATATTAAATGTTCATTCAAATTTGACCTAGGTCCTAATATTTATTTTAAATCACACATTCAAGATTAAACAGAGGAATCAATTTGGAATTTGGGTTTGTTGCTGGCATGTGTATTTTGGAGACAGTTATATTCACAGTCTAGAATAGTCCTTAGGAAATCATCCAATTCTAGTCATTGATATAAATGTGGCTTGTGATTAGAATACTGTCCATATAAATTGATAATAGTCAGTTGTGCCTCCTTCAAATAACCTGTTCTTAGGTTGGATGCATCATTTTCAGATTCATCCAGTAGCTACTCAACCTTAGATAGAACAAAGGGCATGTTTTGAGGTTTTTTTAAACGTGATTTATTACAATAGTTTTTTTTCTGATCACACAATTTTTAGGTTAAACATCACACAAGTAATTTGGTAATCATTGTGCGCTACAAACTACTAATAACACTGTAAATATATTTTGAATATCTTTCTTTGAAGAATTTTGGATGCACTAATTTAGTCACTTTCCATTGATACTATTTGAAATCAGTGTTTTCCTTCACTTTAAGGCAACGTTTTGACACATTACACATCTTTAAGCATGTCCTCAAGTGAGACGATACAGTTACTAATGAAAGAGTGTGGTTCTAAAGTGTAATGTCTCACTTACTATTTGCATATCTTAAAGCCTTAACACTGTTATGAACATAGAATTAATGGCCTTGGCATGATCCGAATAGTGATTTTTAATTCACATAATCTTTGGTATCATCTATTTTGTATGGTGTCTTATAGTGGCTAGCATGAGATCACATCTCATTTGATATCACACTCTTGGTGATTTTTAAACACCACTTGTTAACTGGGGATATACACATCTAAAATATGGACACAAAGCTTAGAATTTTCACATTGCTACACATATCTGTAAATGTGAAGTTCGAGTGATGAATGTTTGCAATGATAACTTTCAATCAAATATGACCTGAAGTTAGTGTTTATGTGCTAATATATCCTCATTTCTGAGTATTGTATATGCCCAATTCCATATCCTTAAAGTCATTTACATGTAACCTCTTGATTTCTATATTACATAAATGACAAAAGAGATTACAAAACTGGTTTTCTGATCTTATTTTGTCATATAAGCATCACCTCAAGTCTGTACCGACATTTTCATCACTGCTTACGTCATGATTCTATGGACAGGTTCGGATACTTGTGATGTTGATGAATTCCCTTTAAACAAAACCTTATCACCACTTGATTTCTAAAATACAAAAATGAGAAATGAGAAAAGAAAATTGGTTTTCTGAGCTTATTTTGTCTCATAAGCATCACCTAAAATTTGTTTTGACATTTCCCTTGTTATATAACTCAATGATTTATGGACTAATAGAAGAGGTTTGGAAATGACAATATATGTATGGGATATTGAGGCTTTTTGAATGGCTGCAATGGGATTATGCACAAGAAATGGGATTATTTGATAACTATTATGATTATGATTGCCACCCCCCATTATGATGGTTGTGTGAAAGGATCGTTACCATTACCATAGCCCTAAATCCCCAAATAACTTCAAAGTTGCAAGTAGGAAGGAATGCACACAACTCACCAGTTCTAAAAAGACCACCATTCTTTAGATAATCCAAAACAATTTTTTGGGGCTAATGTTATTCTTTCCAGAGGCCCAAATTATGATGGATGTGTGAAAGAATCATTACCATTACTGCAATGGGATTATGCATAAGAAATGGTATTATTTGAGAACTATTATGATTATGATTGCCACACCCCATTATGACGATTGTGTGGAAGGATCGTTACCATTACCATAGCCCTAAATCCCAAAATAACTTGAAAGTTGCAGGTATGAAGGAATGCACACAACTCACCAGTGACCATAATTTATTGAATCCTAAATTTGTCCAGGAATATTGATACAGTGACCAGAAGACAGAGCTGAAAATATCAGTTCTATAAATTTCCCATATTGCCCCTAAGGATGTCTTTAATGACAAGTTCTAAGTAAAAAATTTAAGAAGCTATCAGAGCTATAATTGTTAACCTACAGTTGAATTGGATTTTACAATGGATAGGATACAACAATCATGGATGAATTACTTCAGTGGGAGCATCTCTGTGACTCTAGGCGGTTGACATCAATTGAACAGTTGCTATGCAACATGACAAAAAATATGGGAATTTATAACGTACTTGCTCATAGGGTTTTCTATTGTTTCCTTAATAGTTTCACCACAATTTAATGGAGAAACATTGTAAGAATCGGTGGAAACCTAATGGTTTGGAATCTAAAGGACCAACACATTGTTGATAATCTTAGATTTTACTTTTAGGAGAAGCATACACATGCAAGTAGACATTGGTTCCACCAAATCCCTTCTCCTAATGCAAAACCACATGATGTAGCTTAGTTTGACTCATAGGAAAACCGTCAAGTTAGGAAGTCCCTTGCTTAGTCTTATCTCTATTTTCGCCACTAAGCAATACCTATTCCTGTTAACAACACCATTTTGAAAGTTATCCAAAAACTCAATGTCGACTAGACGAATCTTTATATATGTGTCAATCTCACTACAAGGAGAAGTATGGCATAAATAATATATGTAGAGGAATCAAATTAATGTGTTCAAATGCTGCCATGTGATAGAATAAATCAATGAAAAATTCCATAAACATCCCAACCTTAACCTTTAATGCATTTCAATCGATATCAGCAGAGGGCAGGTCATCGGTTCGATTCCTATTCTTCCCATTACCAACAGAATTTTGACAACAATTTCATTGTTCTCAAATTATTAGTAAATTCAAAAGCATTAGATAGCTATATCATTTTTTTGAAAGGAAATCTGGGAATGAAATTGCCATATACGATGTCCATCAAGGAAAATAAATGATTCTAAATTAAATTTTATGATAACAGTTAAAAAAAAATCCAATTAAAATTTAATTTCTAAAAAAATATTTTCAACGATGAGAAAACAAACAATGCATAAATTTTAATAGGCAAAAGAAAAACGACATGTTTCTTCAAATAGAGGCTAATGGGATAATGCTAGTGATAGTCAATGCAAGGAATTTCTGGAATCAAGTAACTTGAATGGGTGTTGTCTGGGTTTCTGCATCTGATTTTTGTGATATTTCGACTTCAGGATGTTTCCCTATTTTCATCTCAGTCAGTTTACAAAGTTTGCTTGGAGAGGTATGTAACAATGAAAATGAATTGTTTGTTTTGACTCCAACCAGTTATAATGCCCCTAGCCTCATCAACGTAGAGCATAATGATTGATTAGTGTGCTCCCTTGCTACCAGGAAATGTCCAAAGAAAGTTGACTTGTCCTTGAACTTACACATGGTTTGTTGATGGAGGAACAAGTTTGGATCCAAAAACTAGTTACAATCTAGTGTCTAACCTGAGAAGGCCCAAACCTACTACCCTCATATTCGTCATAACTGTGTCATATAGACATAAGAAAATAGGGTACCCTGCTGTAATTTGAATTTGAGGGGCTTTATATGCTGATTAAACTCTGCCCATCAAAATAATGAATGAAACAATTATGAAAGGATAGGTATATCATGAGGATGCAGAGCAACATAAATTAATACATTAATGGGGAAGAGACTACCTGTTGTTTGATGGACGAGGTCATAAAACAATTATGAAAGGATAGGTATATCATGAGGATGCAGAACAACATAAATTAACACATGAATGGGGGAAGAGACTATTTGTTGTTTGATCGGCGAGGTCAATTTCATTGAGCAGAAGGCTGTGGTCTCCAACTGCAGGTGCTAGAAAATTTCAAATGGGTGGGTCGTCGCACAACACAAAAAAACGATAGTAAATAAAACCTAGAAAGAAAACCGAAAGAGTAGTAAATAGAAGGTAGAAAGAAAAACTGAAACAAAGAAATACAAACCTAATAGGAAAAGAAATCTGAGCATTGTCACCACTATTTCATGGAAGTTGTTGGTCGTGTGGTCGTGAAGAATAATGGAAGAATTAATTAGATCCTCTTTCTCAACCACTTCCCTCAGCCATTTCTGTGAGCGATTAGCAGCAAGTTATGGTAAAATAATTTCATGAGCCCGATGGAGGTTAGGGTAGAGCCAATTTCGTGAGCGCGGCGGAGGTTAGGGTACAACCCAAGCACATGTGTCATCTGTTAAATTCGTAACGTGTCATCTGCAGATTTGTAATAGGTGTCGTGTGTAGAAAAGAGATGTTGAAAAAAAAAATGGTATTCGTGTTCGTGGCAACCATGGTTATGGTGGCGAGGGTGGATCTTGCTATAATGGTAGTTCAAATGGTGCACACAAGAGGAGTGTCTCGTATGGGTGTATTGGCAAGCATGGGAAGTGCTAAGGAGTTGATGTGCATAGTCGAAATTGCTCAAAAGCATCTAGGAAATTATTTGTTCAGTGTAAGTGAGATCACGCCTTGCTAGAGTGTTGTGATACTGCTAGAAGAAGAATGATGCATACGTGGGTTGTAAGGAGGCATATTAGTGTCTTGTGGTTCCTGATAAATGGTCGTAGTAGAATTTGCAGGGAGGTAGCACTACAAGGAAAAGACCCTCCAGCAGATGTTTTTGAGGAATCCTTTTAAAAAATACCCCAGACATTCATTTCTAGCGGATGTTACTAGAGGAGGTTGGTGGGCGGAGGGTTTTGCGGATGTTTTCTGCTCGGTGTGCTTATCATCCGAAACTGCACCGGTGCACTCAACAATAGAAAGCAATGATGCGCACAAAACATTAGCACATCAGACACTGTGCGCTCCGTACACACCCACCCGGTGCATTGTATTACTGTAGAGCACCGATGCTTTACAACTCTTCCACACTGGTGCGTCATAAAACACCACGCCAAAACCGAAACTGCTTGATGCGGTGTTAAAAAACTACACCGGTGCGCCTATAAACCCCGCGCACCAGAACTGGGTTAAATAAAAAAACATTACGGCCAAAATTCTGGATTTTTCACTTTTGTCAGTGCTCCAGAGCTCTCAAGCACTAATGCAATTTATCCTTGTCTGAGCTGCCCTGACATCGGTGCTCCCATTGCCCGCAATGCTGTTGTGCATTGCCCACCAATCTCCAGCTTGCATTTTGAAAAATGGTGGTAAAATTTTCTTTTGCAAATTCTACAGCCAATATGCCTCCTCGACGGCCAAATGTACATGCATTTTTCTTGTTTTTCCATAATTAAGCTTTTTAGCGGATTATAATTTCAAATAACCTTAAAATTAACCATTTAAAAGGAAAAAAAAAAAATTTCGGGCGATGTGCTCGAGCCGTTCGGCTCGCACCAATATGCAGTTATGCCTGTAAAATTTACAGGCCGCACTGCAATCGGTGTTAATGGTATCCACACCATTCCCGGGGCGGTACCGAAAGACGCACCGCGTTATTTTAAAATTTAAAAAAAAATGCGGTGCGGTCATTTAGTCGGCCGCACCATTGACCATGTGGAATAGCGGCAATGCGGTGCATTGACGGAAATATCCGCCTCGATGTTTGTCAGTGCATCGGATTCGACATTCCGACAGGGTCAACGATGTGTCCTGGTAAAATACCGCACCATTGACTATCTAATTATTCAGGAGGTCGGTGCACTGAAACAACTATTCATGCCGGGGTGTAGAGTTTAGTCAGTGCACTGCACTCTTGACACCGTACATAGTCAACAGTGCTCTGAAAATTTTCAGGTGCACCGTCTATGGTGCGTTGAATGTCATTTGGGGCACCACCCCCAATGCGCGACAAACAAAAGACACACCAAAACTGGTGCATGACTGTTTTTTTTGGTGCACCGACTGTCTTGTTTTTTTTTTCAAAAAAAATTATATGTGTATATTCCTAAATACATGTCTCATTTAATAAAAAAAAATTATTTAACATGTCAATCATTCAGAGAGAAGAGGGGGAACAACAACAACAAAAGGTGGAGCAGTATGACATGGTTCACCTGTGGGAGGCATGAGAGAGGGAGAGAGATGGATACCCTCGCCCTATTACAATAGCTACCGAGGGGCTCCTAAGGTAGGTAGGCCTCCTCAAGTTCTATGAGGAGACTACTTCCCTAAAGGGCTATGGTGTGTTTTTGAGACATCTTATCCGCAGGTGGAATGCCCACCGACAAGCTTTCCAAGTTGGTCCTAACCAGTGGTACACACCCACTAAGGAGGATATATATTTCATTATAGGGCTATCGAGGAGAGGGGTGGATTTTCCCTCATTCCCAGAGGTTCCAGCTGGTTGTGTAGCAAGGAGTCAGTTAGTGTACTCCCATAGATACATCGGAGCAGATGTACTGTCTCCTTTAGAGTTTCGGGTTGCTGGAGGTCAGTTACGTGTTAGTGCATTTGGTAGTGAGGAGGTGCAGTGCCTCTCACTTCTCATTTCAACCATTTCACACAACACTAGTGAAGGGAAATGCATTAGTTGCTCACTTATATATTATGTTGATTCTTTAGTACAGGAGCCACGACTTGTCAGGTGGTCTGCCATTTTTTTTCGGCAGTTATGTACAACCTTAGATAGATGTCATGCTCATGCACAAGGGAGGGTCAACTTCCCTTTTTCTTTAGAGATTTTTTGTTTATTTTTTTAGAGATTTCCAGAGATGAGGCCAACGTTTGTTCAACAGCCTCGTAGGCCGATGTTCGAGGCACGGATGCACATGTGGGGGAAAATGATGCCCAAGAGGGGCGAGGCTGTTTTTCCAGTGAGGATATCGTACGATGCACTAGAGTTGCTAGCCAGTGTTGACGAGTTGCATCCCTTCATTATGGTCCCATGTCCTTATGCTGGATTGGATTGGCGAGGGTGTCCCAACATCCTCTTCACAGTTGATGAGCCACCGGATGATAGAGGTAATATTACTATTTTATTTAAATTTATTCTAACATGTTCTTTAACTTGTTTTTATTAAATTGTGTAATGAAATTGTCTAATTATTGTTTTGTACTTGTATATATTTTTCAAACATTGTGTCTTTTGATAGCGAGGACATGCCGGCACCACCACATGATCCAGGTGTGGATCTTGATGACGATCAGGGCATGCCAAATGTCGAGGATCATTAGGAGGCCGGTGCAGAGAGACATGCCCTTGCTGGTGTGCTGGTACCGCCTTTGCTAGGTGCGGTCGACTTGAAACTAGATACAGGATGGTGTTGGACGACCAATTCACTGCATTGATTGTTGAGGCGGGCATCAGACCCGCTCATATGAGAGACATACAGGCCGATGGTAAGTTGTTACAGATGTGGAGAGGCATGTCGTGTGACATGTACACATTGATGTGGCATGTCGTAGGAGTGACGACCTTAGTTACGCAGCTGAGGAGGACCATTGCACATTATGGGCGTGGTCAAGACACAGCACGTGATCAACAATCAGTGAGCAGCGACTCATCATTTCATGATCATTCACCTCGCGCCACGCCAAATGAGCAGCTTCCACTAGCATTTAGCATCATTCATCATAGAGATGAGGCTGTACCATTGGCCACATCCAGTTAGCAACCTGTAGCATCCAGCAGTACTCATGATCATGAACAGGCTGGACCATCGACTGTCGAGGCTGCACCATTGACTGAGCAGGCCTCGACTAGTACTGTTATTGATTTTGTACCACCAACTGATCCATGAAATTTATATTACAGTTGTATATTTTTAACATTATTCAGTGATATATATATATATATATATATATAGTCCATGTATTTTGTGTTCATGTTGCAGTTGTACTTAATTTACATGTTGGTGATGATCATGATGTGTATATTGTTAGGTCATGTTAGCTGATATGTTCATTTAATGTGCAGCTTGTAGATAGATGTGTATGTGATAGCATGAGTTATTTGGCATGAGATGTATATTTGATGTTTGTGTTGTGATGATGTTATACAATGCTAATTGTGTTTTGTTAGATGATCATGATCACGTTGATGTTAGCGAATTTGAATGTGTTTTTTAGTCGAATATGATGTTTGTACAATGGTTATCATGATCGTGATGTTTATTAATTAATTTAATATTAAATGACCATGATATTTATTAAACATTATGTTGTGATTGTAATTGAAATTGAAATTTTAATTGTATGTAAAATTGTAAAATTGTATTTGTATTTGTAATTGTAATTTTAACTGTAATTGTATGCAAAATATTTAATGTAAAATTTTAATTTTAATTGTAATATTTAATTTATTGTGAAATGATTGTAATTGTATATATGCCAAATTGTAAAATTGTAATTGTAATTCTAATTGTATGTAAAATCCTAAAATTGTAATTGTATTTGTAATTGTAATTGTATGTAAAATATTTGTAAAATTGTAATTGTAATTGTAAATGTAATTCTAATTCTAGTTGTGTGTAAAATATTAATTGTATTACTGTTAAATGATTGTAATTGTAAAATTTTAATTTTAATTGTAATTGTAATTCTAATTGTAATTGTATAAAATTGTAATTGTAATTGTATGTAAAATATTTCTAAATTTTAATTGTATCAATGTGAAAATTTTAATTGTATTAATGTGAAATGATTTTATTAAAATTTTTAAATTTGTAAATTTGTAAATAATTGTAAAATAATAAATCTTGAATAATATGAATTTTTGTAACATAATAAAGTTTAGAAAATAATGCAAATAAATTCATGTACTTTAGAATTATCATTATTTTATTATGATCTTACATACCAAAAAAAAAGAACTTTATACAGTACGCCATTTCTAGCCGAGATTCCTGGTTTTTCGTCCAGTGCGCTTACAATAATAACCCACACCGGTGCGTCTTAGTACTAAGATGCACTGGTGCTTCACAAATCTTTCGCACCAGTGCATCATAAAACACCACGCCAAAACATAAACCGCGATCTTACGCACCGCATCTGTGTGCCGATAAAACCCCGCGATTGGAACAGGGTTAAATAAAACCTCGCGTGAACCAGGTATGTCATTGAAATATCTTTTCTAAGAAGGAAAATTTATTCTGTAAAGTACAGTATTGGAGCAGAGAAGGTTTGAAATCGCGGGCAATAATTTTTCTGAGGAGATGTGGGTTTGAAAAGACGAGAGTTCGAATTTCGGCTGAGAAGTTTATAGCAGAGAAAATGAGTGATTCAAACAGAAAGATGGACAAAGATGCTTACAGGGATGCAGACGGCTACAAAGCTCGACAGAGTACAAAATGAGAAAGTTTTTATGAAAAATATGAGACGCACATGAGAGAGATCAATTGAGTCACTTGAACGGGCTAAGAGATCACATGAAGGTAAAGATTCTCATTCTCACAAGGATGGCAGGAAAAGATTGGACAATAGAGAAAGATCAATCGAGGCAGTCGATAAAGCCAAGAGGCTCCATGAAGGGAAGGATTCTCATTCCCTTAAGGATAGCATAGAAATATCAATTAACGTTGTTGATCGGGCTGGTAGGTCCCATGAAGGGAAAGATTCTCCAGAATGCATTTAAAAGCAATTGGGAGTATTATCTGAGCTTCAGTTGGCTTACATAAAATTTTACCGGCAAAGATGACATTGCATAAAATCACATCTCCGTATTTCAATTGAACCTGAATGGCATCTCTAACTTGTCTGAGCTGTGGTCCTGTGGATAATAAGGAATATCACATGGAAGGTACCCAAAAATCCAAATTTTTGAAAGTATAGGTGAATTAGCACTTATCAAAGAATGAAATGCCGAACAAAATGCGAACAAGATACACTTAAGGATTCCCTGGTTCCATTTTTTATTGAAAATGATGCTCTCTGTGGATGAAACCAGTAAAAAGTATGCTTGTATTATAAATGGAAATCCAGTGACCATTTATGTGGGAAGAAAAGAATAGATACCTGCAGCTACCATATTTCCACCTACAAATCGGTTTCCCATTGGAAAAGCTAATGTAATAGCCCATTTTGCAATGTCTTTCCTCTGTTGAACCCTATACTAATTTTCTACATGAAACCATTGCCTCCACATGTAATAACAACATCGACTAGTCGAAAATCGGTCTTCTTCTGCTAACAAATGAATAATGAAGGACTCATTGTCATTGCTCCCAGAAAATTCAAGGTCAGTTTCTCGTAAAATATTGATTGTATAAATTTTTTTAAGATAAAGATAGAAAGCACAAAGGAGAAAAGAGGAAATTGGATGCCAAGATGGAGGAGGAGCTTACAAATGAGAAAGCAGATCATGGGGCACTTTTCTTGTTGCAGGTTATGGAAAGGTCCAAGTTTATTTTTCCAAAATAAGAAGAGGCCCAAATATTTTCATAGCAAAATGTACATTTCCAACATGTATAATTTTGGTGTACGCACGTAAAAGTAATTTCAGTGCCTCAACCGCAAATCGGTGCTAATGTACAGATAACCGGACCGGTGCATTCTAGTTACTACGCACCGATGCATTTTAGTTACCATACAGCGGTGTCGTGTTACCAATGGACACACCGGTGCGGTGCTATTAAGTGACACACCGGTGACAAATAAATGCAAATAAAAAAAGCGCAACTCTATTTTCTTTAAGTGAAAAAAAAGCGGCAAATTGAAAAATGGGCAACAAAATATTTTTGAAAATATAATTTCATAAAACAATTCTTTAAATACTAAACATTTTTAATCATTTCACTATTTTTGCTAAAATTTTCAGCCAGAGATTTGCAGGAGACATACCTGGAGCAAGAGAGCACGAGAGCACTGTGGAGCAGCGAAATACGTTCGAACAGAAGTATTCAGACAATTAGAATCCAAACCTCTGGTGATTCAAACCCTGTAGCATAGAATTTCAAACAATCTCGTGATTAAATTTGATTATTTTTTTTACTTTTTTTGTAGTTTTTTAAACTTTTTCTGCAGTTTTATCCATTTTTACCCTAAACCCTTCATTCTTTTTATTTCTGCCCTTTCTTCTCCCTGTTTCTGTGATTTCAGAATTAGGGTATAAAACTTACAGGAAACAAAGTATGGAACTGCGCCAACAGATAAAATTTTGAAAGATGGCATGGTAAATGGTTTTAAAAGAATGTGTATAGTTTATGAGTCAATTGTTGCTATGGTACATCATTTTTCTTTTCGATTTACATTGATGTATATTATTTAATATTTCAATTTTCATTATTCTCACCAATGTATATACACTCATTTCAGTTTATTTTATGTTTGTAGATGGAATATGAAGAAGAAGAAAACAATCAACACCGTGAACAAAACATTCCTGAAAATAACCCCAAGTCATGGAAGCAGATCTAGCAGTGACAACAGTCTAGGCGAAGAATGATGATCACTATGTTTGGATATCAAAGCAAGGCGTTGTATTTTTTGAAATATTTGTCTGTGAAATCAGAGATTTTGTTTAATGTAATGGACATAGTGTCCCAATTGAAAGACAAAGGGATACCAACAACTATCTCATTTTGTATGACAAAGACTGTCTTATTCATTTATATATAATAAAATATGTTTTAATTTATTCTATTGTGTTCTCCATTTTCATTCTCAAATGCACTAAAAAATTTTTAATTCATATGAATATTGTGATAAGATATATATGTGTTGACTTTTGATGAATAATGAATTTCAAAAAATCACAATAATTATGATATGATATAACAAATTAATCCAAACATCACATTCAAATGCATTAATTTTGATGTTTGAAACTCTAGTGAGCATAATTGTGAAATTATGCCTTGTTGTTATTTATTTAGAAGATTTTTCATGCCATTATAGCTGATTTTATTTCCTAGTTTCCCTATGATAGCCCTTAATTCAAATTCCTTTCCTTCCCAAAAAAATTTCAAGAAAAGTTCTTAAAAATTAAAAGCTATTGTACCCAAAGATTGTAACCATTGAACTCCTAGTACAACATCAACACCACCCATTGGAATGGAAAGCATTGGGCTATTCAATACATATTCCCCCATGGTTAGCTTGAAATTATGGCACTTTCCAGAGAAATTTATAGTTCCTCCATTTGCAACCATTAGCAACCATCACTTGACACTCTGGTGCTAGATATAGGAAGAAATTCAATTCCTTAGCTATCTTACAGTGAATAAAATTATGGGTACTACCCGAATCAATCAACACTATTAAATTTTTCCTCTTGATATGTCATTATATCTTGATAGTTTGAGGAGTGGTAATTCCCGCCAATACATTATAAGATATGGTCAGATTCATTTCTTCTTTCTCTAAGTTCGGTTCCTGGTCTATTTCTCCATATCTCCAAAAAGTCTTGGACAATCATTCCAAGGTATTTGATACTGCCAAAGGCCTCCCACCTATTCGCGATCATGTCATGTTATTCATTTGATTCCAATAAGTGTTCCTCCAAACATCAATCCTTATAGATATCTATGCCAAAAAGAGAAAAATCGAACGTATGATTGTAGAAATGCTAGAGGTCGTTATAATTCAACCTAGTCAAAGCTCTTTGTTTGCTCCAGTAGTATTGGTGCACAAGAAGGATGGATCATGGCACATGTGTCCGGATTATAGGGATCTCAATAAGATTACTATTAAATATAAATTTCCCATTCCTATCATTGATGAATTACATGGAGCAATTTAGTTCACCAAGTTGGATATTCATTCAAGATATCATCAAATTAGAATGAAGACTGAAGAAATTCTGGAAACAACATTTAGAACTCATGAGGGTCATTATGAATTTCTGGTCATGCCTTTTGGACTTACCAATGAACCTTCTACATTTCAAGGGTTGATGAAATCCATTTTCAAATCCTTCCTTAGAAAATATGTGTTAGTATTTTTTGATGATCTACTAAACTAAAAAAAGGCTTGGAAGGATAATGTTGAACATGTTGATAGGGTGCTCAAACTATTGGAGGAGAAACAATTATATGAAAAAACCTCCAAATGTTTATTTGGAGTACAAGAGGTGGAATATCTGGGTCATATTATATCTCATGAGGGTGTTAAGGTAGAGCCTAACAAATTAAATCCGTTAAGGAATGGAAAATCCCCACAACCATAAATAATTTGCAAGGATCTCTTGAGTTAAAAGGCTATTATCGCAAGTTTGTTAAGAATTGCAGGAGAATAATATCACCTCTAACAAAATTACTAAAGAAAGATGCATTTTCTTGGAATCCAGAATAAACTAAGGCCTTTGAACATCTTAAAGAGTCAATGTGACAAGTATCGGTCTTAGCTACGTCAGAATTCAAAAAAACCTTTATTGTGGAATCTGATGCCTCGGGAAATGGAATTGGTGTTGTTTTAATGCTATAAGGAAGACTCATTGCTTTTAAAATTCGTCCAATCAGAGGAAAGTTTTTGCATAAACCTATTTATGAGAAGGAAATGTTGGAAATACTACATGCACTAAATCATGGGCGACCTTACCTAATGGGAAGACACTTCAAGGTAAAAACAGATCATGATAGTCTTAATTGCTTTTTCGAACAAGTATTATCTTTAGAAGAGCAACAAAACTGGGTCACAAAGATGTTGGGTTATGAATTTGAAATCATCTACAAAAAGGGAAGCTAAATGTTGTTGTAGATGCACTCTCAATAAAGGATGAGGATGTGGAAGTATTGCTTTGTGCTATTTCTATTATCCAACCAGATTGGATAACCAAAGCAAGGGAGGAATTGAAGAATGACGAAGAAGTGTAGACACTCATTCAAACATTGTAGCAATATCCCAATACATCTGATACATTTAGCTGGAAAAATGATTCATTATGGTACAAAGATCACTTATATATTTGTATAATTCCCAACTAAAACAAAATATTCTTTTGGAATTTCACACCTTTCCCTTAGGAGGACACTCGTGATTTTTAAAAACTCACCACAAGGTCAAGAAGGATTTTTTTTTTTGGATGGCCTTAAATCTGATATTCAAAAGTTTGTGGCAGAATTTTTGGTTTTCCAACAAAATAAAGTTGAGACAATTAAGACCCTGGGTCTACTACAACCTTTATCCATTCCAAGTCAACATTGAGAGGTCGTTTCAATGGATTTTATCATAGGTTTACCCAAGTCCAAAGGAAAGAGTGTCATCAGGGTGGTAGTTGATAGACTTACCAAGTATGCACACTTTTTTGCATTATCTCATCCATTTAAAGCTAGTACAATTTATACTGCATTTATGGAAGCAATTCAAAAGCTAAATTGAAACCCAAAGATTATTGTAAGCGACATAGTTCCCATTTTCATTAGAAATTTGTGGATGAAATTATTTTCTTGTCTAGGTACTCAACTAGGTCATAGCTCATCTTATCATCCTCAATCTGATGAGAAAACGGAGATAGTGAACAAATGTTTGGAGGGATATCTTCGTTGCTTTGTATATGATAAACAAACACAATGGGTCAAGTGGTTACCTCTGGCTACATGGTGGTATAACACTTCCTTCCATACTACAACAAAGTGACCCATTTATGGCACTTTATGGATATCATCCACCTTCCATCACAACATCTTTAAGAGAAAATTCTAAGGTTCAGGCAGTGGAGGATCACATCGAGCATCAACAACAAGTTCTCCAGCTCTTAAAGGATAACCTCACTTTGGCGCAGAATTGAATGGAACAACAGGAAGATCAACAACGCAGCGAAAGAAGTTTTAATGTAGGCGACTAGGTATTTTTACAACTACAACCATACAAACAAATGTCCCTCAAGCAAGCTAAGAAGGTTACTAAATTGTCGCAAAAGTACTATGGTCCTTACAAGGTGTTGCAAAAGATTGGTACTATCGTATATAAATTAGAGCTTGCTCCATCTTCTCAAGTGCACCCAGTTTTCCATGTTTCATGCTTAAATAAGGTTATAGGTGACAACCTGCCAGTTAAAACAATATTTCCAAAACTTGGCAAGGAAGGAAAAATTATATTGGACCCTGAAGCAGTCACGGAAAAAAGAACTCGACAACTACGAAATTGATCAATTCCAGAGTATCTCATAAAGTGGAAGAACTTACCTGCTGAAGATTCCACATGGGAGGATGAGAATTTTATACAGAAGCATCCAGATCTACTCAAGCATTGAGGACAACAATTTTTTGAAGGAGAGGAGCGTGTTAGGCCCCTATAATACTAGTTTAGCTCCTTATTGTTATTGTAAGGATAGCCCCCTTATTCTTGTTGTTGTGCTCATGTAGTCCCCATATTGTTTTTATTGTGCCCCATAGAATCCCACTATTGTTATTGTTGTGTCCTTACATTATTATTGTTATGTAGGCTCTGATTATATTTCTACCCCTTAGACTCCTATATATTGAAAGGAGGTTTTGTCATTTGAATCATCCAACAATTGTTCATTTATGTAATGTGAAAGAGGTTTCCCCCTCGAGGAGGCTAATTTTTAAGATGTTGATCTATCTTTTCTTCTATTTTGTGAGATGGTTGCATAACATTATCAGAGATTTGGTTGTGGACGACGAGGTCGATGCCGAAATCTTTCAATTCGATTTCACGTTTAACAAATATGTTGTAGCGGCGTTGTAATTATAATTGCAACGATTAATGTAGGTTGTCTTTGAAAACTGGATTTGCATTTTCGTAAGGTCCCATTTTCACTAGGGGATCTCCCCAAATGCAGAGCTCTCAGAGGATAGTGATTCTAGTTCATAATTTTGCAGCGAATTGTGTTTGGGGAGAAACAACCCATAAAATTAAGAACCCGTAATTTCTAAATTTGATTTGAGTGAACCTATGTTAATGTTATTTAATTTTAGTATACTGAACACATGCAACATAGAAATGAAACCTAAGACAGAGTGTATGGGGAATATTCCTTAAGACCCCCACCAAGTGCTGCTAACTGGTTCTGCTCAAATTAGTTGGAACACTCTATTTTAGTTGCCCAAGAATAAGAAAAGGTGAGAGACAATTTTTTTTAGTTAAAAACTCCCATTCAACATAAGTAGAGAAGTCCAACAGCACCAGTAAGTGACAAAAGACAGAATCCAAGCAAGTACGATGGACACAGGAAATGGAAGAAGGGAGAGCAGTAGGAAGCTGAATGCAGCTTGAAATAGTTAGTGGTGAATTGGTAGGAAGTTGTGGGGTCTTACAAGAAGAGGTTGGGATGCGCAAGAAGGAAGAGGAGAGATGGGGTCTTACAAGAAAGAGGTTGGGATGCCCATAGAAATAGAACGAGGTATGCTAAGAGGGAGCACAAAGTAGAGTAGAAATTACTATGCATCCTGCAGTTTACCATTCAAAGGTGGATTGGGGTCTTGCAGTGGCAGTACAAGCGAGTGTGAGCGAGCCAACGATTTGTTCGTGGGACCTATTGGGAATCAAGTGTGATAGTGCATTAAGAAGATTAAATGCAAGTATAAATGTAATGAAATGTAAATGATAACCGCATGTACTTGTAAAGGAGATGCACTTTTAAAGAAGATGAAATTGAAATGTGATGTAAATTACCTGAAATGTGAATTTGTCATGGAGGGAAAATTTGTTAGGATATTTTATTAAAATATTCCCCTCTTGTTTTAAATGGTTTTAAGTTTAGAAGGTTTTATACTGGTCTCATCAAGGACTAAGTCTTCTTTATGTGATTTTGTCAGAGTTTTAAGGAGTTGAAAAATTTTGAGCTCATTTCCATATAGGGAAGAATCTATATCATGTAAATTTTATTATAATGAAAGAATCAGATTAGAACCATCACTTTATTTACAAAAATTTCTATTTGTTTGAGAAACATTATCAATTTAGATAGTTTGTTCATATACATATATATTTATTTGTAGCAATTTCTCTTTTGAAAATGTTGATTAGAAATGAACATTGTTCTTAAATACTTTTGATGTACTTATTTTTGGTATTCATTCTTTTGTTAACCTCCTTTTGGTGATTTTCTTACAGATTAAAATCATCGGTCTCCATGTTCAAGGTAAAAAAAAACACAACTTAGAACAAAAATTAACTAACATAAATTGTTATATGAAGCAGATACATAAATGTAAATTTATGTGGTGTAGTATCTGTCAATAATTAATGTTTGGTACATAGCAATAATGCATTTAATGAGGATATTATTAAAGATATATAGTTATTAACGAGATTAGCTATGATGTAGAAGTTTACATTATTTTCAATTAGTAATAAGGCATTTTTTAATACATTCATATTACTTTCTATAAGCTTTTATTTTATATGATTAAATGTTTAAATTCAATATGAACGTATTCTTAAATATAATTTATTAGTATTAACGTTTAAACATTTTATAATAAACATGAAAAGTATTGTAATACAATATAACTAATTTAATGCTTATCCACTAAGGATGTTGTGATGTGGTATGAAATTTTTAAGTGAGGATTTTCGCATACTCTTAATCTAGTCATGCCTCATTGTTTAAATATTCGCTCTATTAGTTTAAGAAAATGCTAAAGCAGGATCTTTTCAGAATTAATAAAATATTGCTTTGAATTATTGTGCTAAAGTATTGGATTCCATTTCATCATCGATATCCATTGAGTTTAAATTGAATCCATTTCGTCATCAATATATACACATTAAGTTAATTGAATATTGAATTTTATAACATCATCATTATAAACAGCTATGGTTTAGGTAGTAGGATAAAATACTTTAGATTATGAAAATATGTTGCTATTGAATTTGATTTATTATAGTTAAATTGTTTAGTATTTCATTTAACTGTAACTTTTTAAAAGAATTTAAAGTTAATATGAATATTAAGAGTAAATTACTATAATGGTCTATCGTAGGCATAGCCAAATATTGTTGAAATAATATGGTATATTGAAGGTATGTTGGTAAATAAATGATTTTTTCACGAGAAAAAAT
The DNA here is from genome assembly GCA_034641835.2 of Pinus albicaulis. NCBI lineage: Eukaryota > Viridiplantae > Streptophyta > Pinopsida > Pinales > Pinaceae > Pinus > Pinus albicaulis. The sequence goes on along the minus strand of CM076582.1, from coordinate 238,795,783 downwards.
TATTAATTTTAATAATAATAACAATGTGTATTACATTAGGTGGTATTGTCAAAAGACAAGCGAAGGTATCTTGCATGAATAAAAAAATATGACAATGAAGATACGACATATCCTTTTTCTTTCAACGCTTATAAACGCGCTTGTTTGTTAGTCAATATAAAGGTGGTTCTCTCTTTTATAATATCGCGTCATATAAAATCAAGTGTGTAAAGGTATGTGATCTTTTATTCCCAATTTGTTTTACGAGATCATATCATTGTGTCATGGTAGTGGCATCAATGGGTTCTTGCATTTCCTGTTCATGTGCACCCAAAGTAGTATCTGTTTGATTACTGTCTTTTGGGATGGGTTCTTCCTCTTCCTCTTGTTGTTCGGGCTCTTCTGATGGAAATTTCCATCCTTTGGAAATTTTCCCTGTTTTCTTCTTCCTCTTGTTATCTCTTGTGGCTGTCGGGCAGGTGTTTTGAAGATGACCCGTGTTCCTGCAGTGAAAAGCGGTGTTCTCATAATCTAAGTGTTGTGTCCATCTCTGTTATTTGTGATTCAACACAATGCACTCTGGTAGTCCTTTTCTCAAATCCACTTCCACACAGATTCGTGCGAAAGTGTAGATGCGCTCCTCCATTCGTTGTATATCAGTTTTGATATATCTGCCAAGGATGTTACCAATGCCTTCGAGAACACTTTCCTGTCAGAAGTGAAGCGGAATATTGTGAAGCCGGACCCAAACCGGCAATCTGGTCACCTCCATGGTATTGGCATCAAATTCCGGGAACCATGGTGTGATGAAGAGTCCAGTAGATCCCCAGAACCATGGCCCCTCCTTAATAATCATATCTCTGTCCTCATCTGATGAAAACTTGACAATGAAAAAACCTTTGGAGCATAGGTGGATTTCACAATCCATGGTCCAGTTGGAAAAAATCCATTGGAAGAGCTCCACAGGTTTGGGCCAGAAGCAGTTGAATCTGCATATTATAGCGTGAGATTCAAAGACGGTTCTATGCTCATCTATGTCAGGAATGTCAATATTTATTTTAGGCACACAATTCTGTTGTTCCACAATATAAGGCTTAGGGGAGTTTCCAGCCTGGGCCACAGTGGCTATTGCAGCTTTATTTTTCCCCCCTGTAGGGTGTTTCTGTATGTGGGTCCTTTGGAGTGGGCAGTGTTGGATGCACTAGCACCCGGGGTGTTTCCATAAGCTCTGTTCAGTCCAAACTTACCTCCCCTCGGTCGTAAATTAAGGCAAACAGAGGATCCAGAAACTATGGCATAGACATTTAGAGAGCTGGAATCTGCTAATGCTTTCCCCCCAAATATCAAGGACTGATAGTGAGCTGGGTAACCAACAGCAGATTGGATTTTGTTCTTCAAAAATATTATGGAGTATGTTCCCTGAATCCATATGATAAAACTCTTGCCTGAAGGAGGTTTAATAAAGATTTGAAAAGACACAAATCTTACCCGAGTATCCTTAACAGTGGGGAAAATGCGGCTCTGATAAGCGATATCAGAGATAAAGTGGCATCTCCTTTTGATCATTGGTTCTTCAGGCAGGTATGTAGTACCAACCGGTGCGAGTAGTCGGAATGCCTAGCGCAGAGCACCATGGAAGTCGAAATCCGATGGGTTATCAGCCTAGAGGTCGCCCTTTTATTCAAGTAATGACTGCCCCCCAAAGTGAACTGCCAATATCACAGCATATCCGTGGTGATTTGAGAAGCCATATGTGCGTCGAATCGGTTTAAAACTGGTGCTCTGTTTACAAGACCTTCGATAGATGGAGATATCCGCCGCATAAAGGATCCCATGGCCCGCAAGCGCGTGTGGATAAGTTCGAGCCACCACAAGGCAAATGAATATAGGCCCGCGGGAGCGATGCAAGGCCCAGCCACAGAGAAACACCGCCGCAGAAACCCCAAATCCATAGCTCAGAACCCTACCGCCGACCTTCGCTCCAACTATCGCTCTGCTTCCCTCCATTTTCGTGAATGGATTATGTTCACTGGTACATAAGTGATAATAAGTATCACGATTTAATTTATGTACAACATTGTTTTTAATTGTTATATAATTATTTGAAAGAGAATAATATACAAATTGATTAATATTTGATTTGTCATGATGGTTTAACGAACCTAGTTGAAAAACACACGTGTATTTTAGTAGGTGTGTATGTTATATAAAATACTCAAGGTACCACATATTTAAAACTATTTTGACATTGGGAACAAAGAAGGCGTCATGATGAGTAGGTTCATGCATCAAAACTGCGTCACATAGGAAACAAATGAAGTTCACTTCTATTTCCCTTGTTGGAGATGTAAAATCCAATTATGGGGGGGGGAATGGCGTGAGAAGACCAACCAGCTAGGAAAGCACATGTTCATAGATTTTTTGGGAGGTGGTCAATGTAGTTCGGTCACATTTATATGGATGAAATCATGGATTTCATCTAGTTTGAACATCAAACAATGACATAATTGAAATATGAACAAGAGAAATCTCTTGATCCCATTGTCCATAAATTAGTAGTGAATGGGACAATTATAGACCCACAAAGTAAGTTAATAGTTGGGATCGTGTATCCCTCTCCATTGGGCAACATCTAATTGTGGAATTATCATAGGTGGATGAGGACCAATCAAATATTCACCATATTATGATCACATCTCAGACATCACATACCAGGTTTACTGAATATTTCATTAATTCTTAATGTAACTAGCTTGAATGTAGCATGTTATGCTTATTTAGTGCACCTACGTGTGGGCACTCCATTTTTTATAGGGCACATATATGCAATGGTTATAAAAAATGTAATGAATGGTGAAATGACTATTGGTTGGCACATTGAGTAGAGGGAAAGAAAATGCTCAATGTCTCATTAACGTACTTTAAAGGAATTGATTTTCCAATTAGTTCAATATTTACCAAATGATAATATCAAACAAAGAGTGAAAGAACATTGAAAAATAAGTTATGTATTTGAAGATTATAGACTACGTCGTTTTGTGTACCGCTATACAAACTAAATTGTTGGGATAAACTCCAACTATAAATAATTCCAAGCAAGAACTCATCAATGGTATGATACTTCCTACTCGACTATGAAAATATGAAGTTAATGGACACCATTAGCATTAGAAGTGATCATAATATTATAGTTTAATGACCATAGGCAAGTAGTCAAGTATGTGGTATGTTTGTTATCATCTCTTGTATTTCAAGGAACGTGTGTTGTTGGTTATTTTATTTTAGATTAACTTAATTAATTATATTTTCCATTAATGAATGAACTAAATCTATTGTACTTTTTTGTGCCCAGGTTAACTAATAAATCATAAGCACATGAAATTTCATCAATAAGAATAATAGCTTTTTTCAACACCATTCCAATTATTCTTGGAATGATGGGTTTTGGATGGCATTGATAAGTATATGTAATTAATTCTCTCTATATTCATCACGTGCATGTCTATATTGTGAGAAGAGACTCAAACCTTAGCATGTGATCATGCTCCTCATATTCCAAATACTCAAGCATTGATTCTAGGATTTTCATCTCTCCCAAACCTATTAAATGTTGTAACAACATCCTTTATTACCCCTGTTATAGGAAATTTTGTCACATCCATACATTAGGCCTCCTAATGGGATCAATCAACATCATATTCCCCCTTTTCAACATCATTGCACAAAGCCCTAAGAGAACCTCCTTCATTTCCCGGATTTTTTTCCTGAAACCACCTCATTTGAGCTAGTTTTAGCACCAACGCTCCTTGGCCTTCCTCTGCACAGTGTTCACCTACAGGTTGTATCACTTTGGACAACGTTGATCACATATAGGTTTCTCCCCTATGCACCTATGTTGGTTCTAGAAATTAGGGAAAAAGATAGAATTTTCGGAAGCTTCCTCTTCCAGAAGATTCTAGAATTTGTTACAACAATTTACCTTGGATTAAATATTCAGATCCTATATCATCCTTCTTTGGAGTTTCCATCCCTTATCCTTTGATCCCATCCTCCCATAAAAGGTGGTTCTAAAACCTTATATTGGTAATTGGATAAGAACTCCCAACTTACGCCAATCCACTATATATTTACTCCCTTATGTATGCAAGGAATGGATGGTAGGATTTTGGAGAGTGATTTGACCCTTATGCTGCTAAGGTGAGAGGTTAACATCCCATGCATTTAGGGTGATTGGAGGTGCATATTGTGACAATGAAAGGACAAGTTAACAGCTTGGAGGAGCTCTTCTACAAGATCAACACATATTTGTGGTTGTAATCTCCTTCCATTTATATTAATGCAAAGAGTTCTTTGTTTTACTATATGTGATTGTAGTTATTTCACTTATTTCAATACCATGTTGATCTATTGAACATAGTACTTAGATGATACTTCATAGATCTCGTAGGTTCTTGGCTTGTTTTATCTGACTGTGCAGATTTTAATTTTGGTAATCGAGGTTGGAATTGGAGCATTCAAGCTGAAGAAGGAACGAAGTGTGTGACGGATTCCAGGTAGGCTTCATTCCAACATCTATTTACTTTAATTAAAGCATTTGGTTACATGTCTCTTTGTTGTTCTAGGTTGGCCATCGAACCTAGAGGAGATACTTTTGTTTGAAATCGTAAATCATGCATAACAACCCCTACCCAAATAAAAATATTTAGCCACCAAGTAGGGTTTTAAAATTCCACAAATATAGCACCTTTTTTCCAACAAATCGCATCAACAATTTCCCAATAGTAACAACCAAAGGTGATTAGTAAAATGTAGATCCACATGATAACATTGAAAAAATCCAATTAGTTTTTCACCATAGCACTATTATCTTGTAACTATTCCTAGAAAATAATATCTCTCAAATAAACCTTTTTTCTCCATGAAATATCCACAACATGACTCTTCAACACACCAAAATATCCCCCTTGGCACCTTCACTAGCATCATAAATTGTACAAAATAATATCCTTTTATATTCTCCACATCAAGAACTCTAAGAATATTAGGGTTTGCAAAGTACACACATTTCTTTATTTCTTCATATGTTTACATGTAACACTATTATTTTCTCTCCACATATGTATAATCTTTCGACAATTCAACGTTTTCCCAGTAGTGATAACTATAGATCATTACCAACATGTAAATATGACACTAATATTTTCACAATGGTATCATCATCTTATAACTCTTCTCAACAAAGAATCTCTCCTAGCAATACTTTTTTTCTCCATGAAATATCCACAACGTGACTCTATAACACACCAAATAGACTCCCTTAGAACCTACTTTGACATCACTAATTGTAAAAATAAAGATCCTTCTATCTTCTCCACATAAAAGAGTCCAAGAATATTAGTGTTTTCAAATGACACAAAACCTCATGAATATCAATAATTTACTTACTCCTACAATGCTTCCTACAGACTCTATATTATGTTGAATTCTTAAGATAAAATGAGGTTTTCCAATATAATTGTGCAATTCATATGAAAATGAGGCTTTCCACCTTTATGTGAAATCCCCAACTTATTTAACTTTTATCCACAAAACTAGCTCTATGCAAAGTATAATTTGTATTTCAAAGTAAACAAATTTTGATTGAAGTCCAGAATACATATACAGTTTTATTCCTACTACTATAGTTTCCATTTTATCTCTTTTGATATTGAGAAATGCATGTTAAAATACAAATAAATAAGAAAAACCATTTTCCAAAAGCCAAATAATGAAGGGAGACTTGAAGACAAATGATGCATCTTGGTTTTAATTACTGGGCATTCTTTAGATTTATCGTGCATCATTTTCGTTAATGGATGGTTTATTATTATGCATAATTTTCATTAATGTTGCACCCTTTTAGTGACATAAGAAGTATTTTAGCATCCCCATTAGTATCTTTTTAGCATCTCAATTTTTACATTTATTGTCTCTTAATTTTCCTTATAGCCATATGGTTTTTATACCCCAAGACCAAATTCATATTGTGTCCCAAAATTGCCTTAGGAAGACAATTCCAATTTGTGATAAAACACTAACTAGGACTGGAATAGGAAATTGTTTTACTCCATTAAACCCATGGAATCAAGTTATAGCTAGGGGAACCCCTCTTCTAGGATTCCATTTCTCGAAAAATGATTTATTTCATAATCTTCAGGAACATGGTTTTGGTCAATATGGACTAATGAAATTTTTTCATAAAGGGGCTTATTTTCTAAAACCATAGATTGCGAGATTGTAGGTAGAGTTCTTGCATGGGCCTTGGCCAAACACACCTACCGATTGCAAAACTCTTTTATTCTACTTAGTTTGGTTTTTATACCATCAAACCAAATTCACAATATGTCCCTGAATGGATCTAGGAGGCGAGTTACAACTCACCATACCGAGACTTGGATGGGTGAACTATCAATTTCGTTCGATCCCTAACTACAATTTATAGCTAGTGGCACCCCCTTTTTTAGGATTCCATTAACCAAAAATTGAAATATTTGAGGATCTTCAAAGATGAGGCTTTGGTATGTTGATATGTAGAAATATTCCTATATCAACTAGGGAAAATTACTTGATGGTAAGTACCAAATATATAAGCTCTCATTTGAGATAGTAATTTCAAATCTATATGTAGGCATAGTTTTCGTGTTAAAAGAAATGAAAATCAATTCGAAATATTCCTAAGAGGAGAAAATTAAATCTAATTTCCTATTTAAATAACTATTAAAACTAACCAATTATATGCTAAATAAATATATTACATATATATCCTAGAAAGGAACATAAAATTAATTTGAAAAGTAGATATCAAAAGAAATATTTATCACTTAAGAATATATAATACATTCCTTTACTACAATAATCATTAAATACACAAATACCATCTACTAATTCATACAATGGATAAGTCACCTTATATTGTATTTAAGAACTTATTAATGAGTCACAACTAATTCATGGAGATAAATTTATCATAAAATTGTAGCATATGAATATTCCATATAACTCACAAAAATGTTTCTCATACAAACGTACATTCACAAAGGCATTAATTCAGCAAAATCTTGGTCTTCTCCATATTGTATTCAAGGCTAATGAAAATATCTAGTCTCCTTCACAAAACAATTCTACCCATTCTCTTTATATAAAGGTTATATATATAGTAATTACATATTAAGGAGAAAGAGTTCCCATTAATTTCTAAATGACATTTAAGCATAACAATGAAAATAAATGAAAGTATAATAAGTATATGCATCTTTCTTGGTTTTAGAAGATTCTTCATTGATTTTAAGTTTTTCTTTTCTTCACCCCGGGGGGAAGCTCAATTGGTTAATACGGTAAATGTGAAATCTTTGAAACTCAAAAGATCCAGGTTCAAATCGCCATTGTTGTGACCCATGATATGGGAGGAGGACATATCGTAGCCCCTCAGAGGTTTATTGGTAGTTATGTGTTGGGCAGGTTGTTGGGTTCCTATGGGATATATATATCTGTGTGTGTGTGTGTGTGTGTGTGTGGGTGAAAATGTGAAGTTGGGTTACACTTTTGTGAGAATCGGGGGCAGAAATTTTTTTCCTAAATAGTTCAGCCGAAATTTCTAAATTATTTCGGCCAAACTCATTCTGTCATTTACATTGACGGCGTACTGATGGCGTGGGCAAATAGGTTTTTGGCCAGAGATGGGAAAACCAGCAACAAAAGTTCGGCTGAAATTTTAAAATAGTTCTGCCGAACTCATATTTTATAAATATATCGCTTGCGAACTTTTACAGGTTTCACATCTCTTTCGCGCGTTTCTTTTCTGATTTTTTGTGGCTTTGTTGCGCTGTGGTGAGCTTTGTTGAATTGCTGCTATGTTTCGCTTTGGTTGCTGCTCTGTTGCTACTCCGTGACGATTTTCTGCGAATTTCCAGGTAAGTGTTTAAGTCTTGATGTAAATGTTGTCTCATCTCAATGTAAGTCCTGATGTAAGTCCTAAATTGCCTCATCTTAGTGTAAGTCCTGATGTAAGTGTTTAAGTCCTGATGTAAATGTTGCCTCATCTTAGTGTAAGTCCTGATGTAAGTCCTAATGTAAGTCCTGAATTGCCTCATCTTAGTGTAAGTCCTGATGTAAGTCCTAAATTTCCAATTAAGTGTTTAATTCCCATAAAAGTGTTTAAGACTGCAGCCGTGACCTGTCATGCAGACTGCAAGCTGCAATTTACAATAATGTATTCATAATTTCTCTATTGACTGTTATAAGTGTGCAACTGTGACAGATCACTTATTTAGATTCATAATTTCTCTATTGTCTGTTATAAGTGTGCAACCGTGACTGATGAAGGAATGAATGCCATGTCCTTATATTACTCTGTTACACAAATTCATAATAAGTACCATATCTTTTCTATTTTCTCTTTATTAATTCGCTATGGACCGTTTATATATAATATATTCCAGTTCGTTTGTTTCTAGGTTGCATGATATTCCACCAATGCGTAGTTTTTCTACTTAACCAGGAAATTTCATCAATTTGATAGCTGTGTTATTGGAATGTTAAGATGATTTCGGTGCTATTAATAAAATTTCTCTATTTACTTCACTCTATTTCCATATTGCATATCATTGTTTTAATTAAATACAGTTATTTTAATCCCTCTCGGTCCCATTACCTGTAGGGATCAAGTCAATTTTCAATAAACATTTGAATCTGTAATCTTTGAGATTTAAATTACCCGTAGGGATAAAGTTAATTTTCAATAAACATTCGAATCTGTAATTTCTGAGATTTAAGTTAACGAGACATTCAAATCCTAATGTGTAAGATTTAAATTAAATTCTCATCGCCTATATATATATATATATATATATATATATAGATAAACTCTTTTCCTTGTTATACACAACAACTAAGTTGTAGGTAGACTTATTGTTGAAACATCTTGTCTCACCTCCAGAACTACTCAAATTCTTTTATTAAAAATTCATAGTTGCAGATAGAAACTTTACTTGAGTCGAAGTCCTAGAATACTTTGGAATTTACTTCCTAGAATATCAGTTCTAGGATTTACCCTCTCAAATATATGAAGGGTTGGGTATAATCTTAACCTCTTATTTTTCTTCTTTTAAAACAACAAAACACAACCCATATATTTTAGAAAAATAAATGGAATAGAATCTATATCTGATTAACCTTATTTTCCATGTTTTTTCCAAAATAAAAAAATTGTTAATTTCCATTTTTTCTAAAAATTATTAGCCTAAATAGTATAAATTATTTTTACCTTAAAATTTGCCAAATTTTTAAATAGAGACTATACAAAATTATTAATTTCTAAACTTTGAAATAAATTTCCAACCTTAAAATTTTCCTTGCTCTCATAGAATTTTTAACTTCCATAGGATTTTAGTCTGTTGGTTGAGTGTTAACTTCTACAAGTTCTAAAGGCAGAGTCTATAAAGGGCTAGGTAGCCTCTTGATCTCATCTTTTCTCAAAGGTGACATATGCAATAAATTCCCCTATGGTCAATCTCTGTAACAAATCTAAATAGAAGTTCTTCATTTTAATAGATCCATAAAACACAACCACTTTAAGGCAAACTGTGTACATGTGTCATTTCTCCCATAAATTCTTAGGCATATTTTTTAAAGCATACATGTCATGTTGGCCTTCTCCCATTAAATTTAAAGCATGTTTTTTGTAAGTGCATAAAATAATTTGCAAACCATGTAAATGCCATTTCTCTCAAGCTTTAAGGCCTAAAAATTGAACCTAAAGTGGTTGAACTCTCATAGAATTTTGAACTTCCATAGGATTTTAGTCTGTCAGTTGAGTGTTAACTTCTACAAGTTCTAAAGGGAGAGTCTGTAAAGGGCCAGGTAGCCTCTGGATCTCATCTTTTATCAAAGGTGACATATCCAGTGAATGCCCCTACAGTCAATATCTATAACAGATCTAAATAGAAGTTCTTCATTTTAATATCCATTAACCTCAACCACTTTAAGGCAAACTGTGTACATGTGTCATTTCTCCCATAAATTCTTAGGCAAAGTTTTAAAGCATACATGTCATGTTGGCTTTCTCCCATTAACTTTAAAGCATGTTTTTTGTAAGTGCATAAAATAATTTTGCAAACCATGTAAATGTCATTTATCTCAAGCTTTAAGGCCTAAAAATTGAACCTAAAGTGGTTGAACTCTCATAGGATTTTGAACTTCCATAGGATTTTAGTTTGTAAATTGAGTGTTAACTTCTACAAGCTCTAAAGGCAAAGTCTGTAAAGGGCTAGGTAGCCTCTAGATCTCATCTTTTCTCAAGGTGACATATCCAATAAATGCCCCTATAGTCAATCTCTATAAAATATCTAAATAGAAGTTCTTCATTTTAATAGATCCATAAAATACAACCACTTGAAGGCAAACTGTGTACATGTGTCATTTCTCCCATAAATTCTTAGGCATAGTTTTTAAAGCATACATGTCATGTTGGCTTTCTCCCATTAACTTTAAAGCATGTTTTTTGTAAGTGCATAAAATAATTTTGCAAACCATGTAAATGTCATTTCTCTCAAGCTTTAAGGCCTAAAAATTGAACCTAAAGTGGCTGAACTCTCATAGAATTTTGAACTTCCATAAGATTTTAGTCTGTTTGTTGAGTGTTAACTTCTACAAGTTCTAAAGGTAGAGCCTATAAAGGGCTAGGTAGCCTCTGGATCTCATCTTTTATCAAAGGCGACAAATCCAGTAAATGCCCCTACAGGCAATCTCTGTAACAGATCTAAATAGAAGTTCTTCATTTTAATATCCATAAACCTGAACCACTTTAAGGCAAACTGTGTACATGTGTCATTTCTCCCATAAATTCTTAGGCAAAGTTTTTAAAGCATGTACATGTCATGTTGGCTTTCTTCCATTAACTTTAAAGAATTTTTTTTGTAAGTGCATAAAATAATTTTGAAAAGCATGTAAATGTCATTTCTCTCAAGGTTTAAGGCCTAAAAATTGAAAAGAAATGTTTATTTTTATCCCAAATGACAAAATATAAATTAAACAAGAGGATATTGTTGATATTTCCAATCGTGATATACTAATTATAACCTTAAGCTTTACCTAACCTTTAGCCTTCAATTATGGGAAACATAGGTAATGCAGATTATAGAATTTAAGTGGTAAAATATATTAAAGATGGGAAAGGTGTAGGTTTAATGACCAAGTCTAATATGGATGAATTCTCAGTATATACATCTATATTAATATATCCCTTATGATGCAAGGAGAGAGATAATACTTCCAATCCAAGACCAGCAAATACAAATGGGAAGTGGGTCATCCACACCAATCCCATGAGAAATGGAGAAATAAGAAACTTCAGCATTGGTTCAATTGTTGGAAGGGAAGGACCAAAGCATTAAATCTACTAAATCACTACTCTCTAGTATTGCATAGTAGTTTCACCAATTGAATAAAATTTAAAAATGGAAATCATATCATATTCAAAGGGATGGAAAGGTTAAATATTGCATAAGAATTTCACTAGTTGAATAAAATTCAAAAAGGAAAAATCTTAAATAGAATCTTATTCACAAGATAGAAAGGTTAAATTTCTTCTCCATATGATAACTCAAGGCAATCTTCTTTTTACGAAGTCACTCATCCAAAGTGTAGATTTAGGTGACTACTAATGTCATCAATTTACCAATTTATAAATCAACAAGGCTACCTAGTTGAGTGCATTAATGACATTGACTCCAATTCAACAAACATATATCTAATTCTTATCTTTCCAATCAAAATTAAAGGGATTTATATGGGAAAGAGAGGTGGAACATATAGCCCATCAACTACTTTTTAGAGGTCAATGAAGGTATCTAGTGAAATAGAAAATATCAGAGAAGGCTCAACCAATAGGAGTTTTCATCATGTGGGAAGATGTTTGGAACACTTGATTGTACTCAAGTAATCCTAATATTGATTTTGATCTCTACATACTCTTGTTTGAGTGAAAAAATTCCCAATGGGAAGAACGTAGCTTTTCAATCCAACTAACCATATCAATTGAGCGCTATTTGAAAAAAAAGAAAAGAAAAGCTAACATGCCAACAAAATAACATCCTTGGTTGTCATTTTTTATTGGAATAGCTAAATCATATTAAGGATTCTCCATCCAAAAACAATTTCAATGAAGAGAAGAATAAGAATCCAAAAGTTTCTAAAAAGAATTATTGCCTCTTTATTCTTTTTAAGAATAATAAGAATTATTTTTAGAAACTTTTGGATTCTTATTATTCTCTTCATTGAAATTGTTTTTGGATGGAGAATCATTAATATGATTTAGTTATTCCAATAAAAAATGACAACCAAGGATGTTATTTTTTTGGCATGTTAGCTTTTCTTTACTCATTTTTCAAATAGAGCTCAATTGATATGGTTAGTTGGATTGAAAAACCATGTTCTTCCCATTGGGAATTTTTTCACTCAAACAAGAGTATTTAGAGATCAAAATAAATCTTAGGATTACTTGAGTACAATCAAGTGTTCCAAAAATTTTCCCACATGATGACAACTCCTATTGGTTGAGCCTTCTCTGACCTTTTCCATTTCACTAGATACTTTCATTAACCTCTAAAAAGTAGTTTATGGGCTATATGTTCTGCCTCTCTTTCCCATATAAATCCCTTTAATTTTGATTGGAAAGATAAGAAGTAGATATATGTTTGTTGAATTGGGGTCAATGTCATTAATGCACTCAACTAGTTAGCCTTGTTGATTTATAAATTGGTAAATTGATCACATTAGTAATCACCTAAATCTACACTTTGGATGAGTGACTTGGTCAAAATAAGATTTCCTTGAGTTATTATATGGAGAAGAAATTTAACCTTTCTATCTTGTGAATAAGATTCTATTTCATATTTTTTCCTTTTTGAATTTTATTCAACTAGTGAAATTCTTATGCAATATTTAACCTTTCTATCTCTTTGAATATGATATTATTTCCCTTTTTAAATTTTATTCAATTGGTGAAACTACTATGCAATGCTAGAGAGTAGTGATTTAGTAGATTTAATTCTTTGGTCCTTCCCTCCCAACAATTGAACCAATGATGAAGTTTCTTATTTCTCCATTTCTCACGGGATTGGTGTGGATGACCCACTTCCCATTCATATTTGCTGGTCTTGGATTGGAAGGATTATCTCTCTCCTTGCATCATAAGGGATATATTAATATAGATGTATTCCGATAATTCATCCATATTGGACTTGGTTATTAAACCTACCCCTTTCCCATCTTTAATATATTTTACCACTCATATTCTATAACCTGAATTGCGTGTGTTTCCCATAATTGAAGGGCTAAAGGTTAGGTAAATCTTAAGGTTATAATTAGTATATCACGATTGGAAATACCAACAATTCCTCTTGTTTCATTTATATTTCGTCATTTGAGATAAAAATAAACATTCTTTTCAAGCTTTACCACCAACACATTTCTTTTCGTAAAATAGTTCATCACTTTGTATTTCACATAGAATTTGAGATATGAAATCACGGATAGTGGAAGGAGGAGGTGAATCCTTCCAAAATGTTCTACCAAAATTAAGGAATGTGTCATAATATAACTCAAATTCCACATGATAATGACAACAACAAGTGTCGTGTACGGTGATAGGTTTTACATACCATGGTTTTTGTTGAAAAAAAGCACTGATTGACACATAAATTTCATGATTCTCTTCTTTGAACTTGTTGAACAACTCTATCTGAGTGGTTTCCAAGAAATGTTTTTCATGTTGTTCGTACTGATTTCATGCTATTCTTCTTCACATCACATGCTTTGCAGTTGGAGAAACACGCAAATTGTTCTTCCAATATTCATATATTATTTATTTAAAATTTTCTCCAAGTCTATCTTTGTATGGTTGCCTACAAATAGCTCTCCAACAAGTGAGTTCATCATTTACATCTATTTGCAATCGAAATTTCCGGTGTTTGTGCAAAGTTTTTCGTGAGGTTCCTAATGCTCGTGCCATAAATTTTACCAAGCGATTCTCTTTAGTACTTGATGAAACTACTGCCATATGTATTGATCTACGTACAACTGAAACATTTTTCTGTCTAGATCTTCTAATTGAATTTATAGCACTATTTATATTTTGTATCACATTTTCCTTTATTAAGTACGTATCAAAAATGCAGTTAACACGATATCATATATAATGGTGAGCTCTTTTATCTCCATATGTGTGAGTGTCAATATTTTCTAACATCTCATCATCGACATTGATTTCATTTGTACATATTCGAATGAATAGTACATAATAAGTTTACATATTCAATAAATAATAAATTAATAAATATATGTATAATTTCAATAATACGTGCATGTGTTCAACATATATATATATATATATATATATATATAGCTTGTGATTCAATTTCTTCACTTGAATTTCTTTCAACTTTTTCACCATCTTCAATCATTGGTTCAATATCTCTTTCACTTTCTCTTTCAAATTTTTGTATCTCATCATCAATGTTTTGAAGAATATCTCTCTGTTTACATTGCAAAATATTTTTCAAATTAGTTCATCAAATAAAAATTGAGCTTTACATTTTACACTAGGAAAATTTTAAATATATCACACCCATAATATTTACATTTACATACCTACTTCTACTTCTAGTTGAGGTTGATTTTCCCCTTCAATATTTGAGAGTGCTTCTATCTTTCTTTTGCAAGATTGTCTCATCTCTTCTCTACGTTCCTCAAGGTCTCTTTTTCGATCATATTTTCTCGTACAATTCCTTCGATTTCGCATGATAATAGAGTATGAAGTTCAATAAATTCCCTTCAAAAATTTAGACAAAAACTCAATTAAAAAAAACATCACAAAAGATTTAATTTAAAAAAAACTCATATTAAAAATTTTGCAAAAAATACATACTACAATCCAAAACACTTACTTTAAAAAATCTGAGAAAAAATTGTCTTATAAAAATGAAACAAAGCTCAAAATATTTCCTTCTAAGTCCTACAAAAAAATTTCATTTAAAAAGTTAGACAAAAACTCATTTTAAAAAATCATTATAAATTATTTACTTCAACCCAAAACACGTACTCTAAAAAAATGTCACTTCAAAAAATGCCTCCAAAAAATTTCCATTGAAAATTAATTCCAACTTCTTAAAAAATGCCACTTTAAAAAATACTTCAAAAAAGCCTCTAAAAAAATATCACTTTAAAAAATACTTCCAAAAAATGTCCAAAAAATGTCTTTTGAATATTAAGCCTAAAAAGAGTTCTTTCGAAATTAAGCCCAAATCCATACCTTCAAAAACAATGAAAATTAAGCCCAAATCCATACTTTCAAAAAAAATGAAGCCCAAAAAAATCCAAAAAATGTATCACATACCTCCAAGAAATGTCCTTTGAATGTACTTCCAAGAAAAGTCCTTAAACCCAAAACAATCATTTGCAAAAATGTTCTTTGAATGTACCTCCAAGAAAAGTCCTTAAACCCAAAACAATTCTTTGCAAAATCAGACCAAGACCTTTGTAAAATCAAACCAAATGTGCTATGCGAAAATATTGAATGATTTCGTGGCAATTTATACTGTCGCAAAATGTTTTTTTGGAGGGGCTCCATGGTATTTTCTGGCTGATGAAAAATTGGGTAAAATTTTGGCCGAAATTTCATACAAAATTCAGCCAAACTTTTATGTCGTTAGACTTGATGGGCCGTCGGCACAAAAAACGATTTGGCCGAACTTTTTTTAGGAGATCGGCTGAACTAACGCGTCAACAATTACACAGAACCAAGCTCTGAATACGTATCTACAACTTTGGACTGATTAAACTCCATGAAACATTCTAAATTAACTGTCGGAACCAAGACAAGCATTTTCAGAATTGAATCTATTTTTAGGAAATACAACTTTTATGGAATTTCATAAATATTTACTAATTTTAATTAATTTTGTAATAAAACGAGTGCAAAAAATTTCTGAAGGTCATTATGATTCAGTGAAATCATAATTCTCTATTTTCCAAAATACATTGTAAAAAAAATTGAAAAAATTATGGTGCATTACATTGGTCCGTCATCTCTAATGGGTAGCTTTTAGATTTTTAGTTTATAGCTTATATGCTAAGAAATTTCTTGCGTCGCGAAACATATTCAAAATATGCAGTTTTTTCATATTGGATCAGTTCAAAAAATTCTAGTAATTATGATATGCATCCGTTGGCTTTGTAAATATGATGAAACTGAAGTAGACTCTGTCTAGATTGTTGTAACACATTTTATTTCTCACAAACACAAAGTTTCAAAGAATACAACATTGCATATTAATATGACTTCTTATGAATCCTTTGATTTTTAAAAATCACACTCAAAGAAATGCTAAGTTGACATATCAAATGTGTATAAAAAAATTCCAAAAAATAAGTAATAGAAAGCTAATAAAATTTCTGACAACTTTTATTTTTATTGCAAAATGAAATTCTAAACAGAAAAATTGTTTTTGCTTGCAGAAAGTTGAAGAATAGAAAAAAATGAAAGTTTTTTCTCAAAAAAGAGCAAAAAAGTGTAACCAAACTTCATATATATATGTATATTATTCAAGATAGGTCTACCACATTGCAATGTTGTCAAGTAACTAAGTGGTGAGGGTTCCATGCTAGTTTCACGAATGTATAACCAAGTGGATATTTTGAGATGACCCCTTTTTATTTTGGTCATGTAGAAAGTGATAGAGTTTGAATGTTATTTATGCGTACAAAATTACGTCCTAAATTAAGTTGTTGTTCCAATTGTTGATCTCTTCAGTCTTCTTTACTTAATGCTTTTTATTAAGTTCTATTGTATTGAAATAGGTTGTGAGAAGAAATATTCGATTGAGAAATGATATATTTGGCATTTCAGACTCTTTGATAATGTCAAGTGCTCTAATACAATTTTTGTGTATTAATTGTTAGTCTCTATTATGATTTCCTATTTAAAATCACAATTACCTAGCAAAGCATCTAGACAGATACTTAATAATGGAGTTGTTCTTAATCTATTGATCCATGATTTATATTTTCAAGAGAATATTTATTTCTTTCTTCCCACACTTTTATATTATCAAAATCAACATTTACATCTTTTCATCCAATAATTTGAGCCTATCATGTAATGTAGATTTTAACCCTATACAAATAATACTTATAAAGAAATTCTTCAAAACTAAAAATTATATAATGGTGAGAACATAAAATATACACAAATATTTTTCTCCTAGAAATTAAAACTGGGAAAACTACATTTATTTGTCATTATATTCCTTTCAATGTTGCAATACATTATATGCATGTCAAAGCATTCATAAACCCCCAATCCATTAACCCTGAATTAGAATATATTGTAGTTCCTTTATCCAGATCTATAGAACCGTGGGAAAACCAACCTGTGTAAAACGATGCCCAAAATCACGTGCAAAACCATGGACAAACCACCCAAAAAAAAAAATTTGGGGCACTACCCAAAACACCATGCAGGGGCGATATCTCTCCCGTTACGACTCCCAAATAGGGGGGGCTTCCATCCCCTCTCCATGCATGAGGATAGTTGTGCAATGAATATAGCACATACCCAACATGCAATAGCGCAATTTCATTCAATTGTTTATAAAATTGTTCTTGTAAATCGAATAATTTATTATTTATTAATAAGGCTTCAATATTTAGGAAATGAACACTTCCTTTTTTGGCATTTAATTCTTCAACTTGTGTTTCAAGAGTAGAAATTTGTTGTTTATACTCAAAGATCCATGTGATTTTCCTTCTTTGTATTTTCTACATTTCAATAATATTCATGATCTTCCTTTATAAATTGCATTTATTTAGCATGAGTTTCTTGAATAATAAAAACACCAACATCAAATTTGGTTGCTAGTTGACTAACTTGATATTTATGCTCTTTTTTCCAACTATAATTCTTTATTATTAGATATCTCTTCTAAGACAATAACTTGTTATTTCTCTTCCTTCAATTGTGTGGTCAATTTATTAATAGACCATTTTTTTGCATATGCAAATTCATATAAGACATCTAATGTTTCTTTGTCAAATTCATTATCATTTAACTAAGAGGACTTCCAAATGACAGGAAATCCTTCAAATTTCTCTTCCCTTTTTTTTCTTCCCTTTGGCTTTGACAGGATCTTTTCTTATATGTGGAAACAATAAGTACTTGGTGGGATTATTGTTTCTTCCACATATGGCAAGATATCTAAATCCATGGGTGTACAAAAAACTTTTACCAAGAATTGAGCTAATAAGAGTAGTTTCAATGATGGAAGATGAAATTATAGTTGTGGGCCCTCCAGGTCCAATAATTTGATTCTTTTATTATGCACCACCCATTTCAAAAAGAGTTTTTTGACTCATGTCCTTATCTATATTCTCATTTCCATCTTTCGTTTCTTTTATTCACTCTTTTTCTTTGATTTTTTTTTGATATATTTCCTTTTTCCCCTGCTCTTCTTCTTTTTGAATTTTTTTTTAATCTACTTCTCCTATTCTTCTTTTGTAAACCATTCTTCTTCTTTTATCTTTCTTAATTGTTCTCCTATTTTAGTTTTATTTCTTCTTCTCTCTTCAATTCCTTCACTTTTAGCTCCTCTACTCTTAATTATTCTTCTTTCTTTAATTATTATTTAGTTTCTCTATCTTTAACCACTTTTCTTTCTTCAACTCTTCTTCCTTTTATTTCCTCAATTGTTCTTTCGTTTCATTTTATTTTATGTTCTATTCTTCCTTATCTTCCTATTCCTTCTCCAATTTTTATTTTTCCTATTCATCATGTTGTTCCTCAGTAATTTTACCCATTATCTATTTAATTGGAGAGATAATATCCTTCAATGATCCTAATTCTACCTTATTAGTAGTAAAAATTGCATCTAACCCATATATTTTGGCTATTTCTCTTAAGAATGCATTCTTTCTATTTAATCTATAATAAATAAACTTAGTTGTTTATGCAAGATCTTGAATTTCCTCGAATCTATTTTGTGGGATTATTCAAAATATATGGCACCTTGAAACATAATGTCAAAAGAAGAATGGTCATGGATATATGAGGAAACATTAATTGAAGAGAAATGACTTCTAACAATACATTTAATATCATGTCTTCTCAAATCTCCTCAAATTAGCTTAATAATTTCAAGTTGTTGAGCTTCAGTTACAACATGCAATGGTTTTGCATGTGTATATATTCCCACTAGGATGGGAAAATAGGGCCAAATCTTCTTCTAGTTCCTTTTCATGGTTGAAGTGACACCAATACTAATGGTTTGATATGTTATTTCTCTAACAATAAACATTTTAGGGATATATTTAGGCAATAGATGAGGTGCATATCAAAATCCATATATATGAATCTAAGAGTACTCTTCATTTATATACCAATAACCAATATCTCTAATTCCATACATAACATCTTAGGTAATTGTAGGCGGAATTTAATTGTTTAACATCACATGTAGATTTGTCATAAAAACATCACAAATATCATAGCAATGATATTTTCACTTTATCTCCCATAGTTTGGAATATTTAATAGTATAGACCCTTCTAAACGAGACCAATGTTGCATCATGACTAGAAGAGGGGTCATAGCACAAAAATATCTACTGGGTAGACAAACATGAAAAATCTTGGGTAGTGCCAAGGTGGAGCTCCCTGAGACTTTTTTACTTCTCTTTGGAGATTTGTTGGTAATATATTTTTCCAATTAAATCTAGTACCACTTTTAATCACCTAGTGAATTATAGGAACCCATTCCAACATAAAATTGTTGGAATTAGCTTCCCCATATAGATTACATAGTGTAGTAGCTAAGAACATATGTGGTCTTTGTAACTTGTGGATAGCATACAATTTGTTTTGAATAGTCTTGAAGGAAACTAGGTCATACCATCAGTATTTGGTTAACATTGGCATAGGGGATTTTTCCTCAATTATTTCTTCTACCTAAAATTTATCTAGAAAGTACTTATGTAAATTCATGTATAGTGGTGATAATTTATACATACTATGAATATTTTCTAGTCTAAATACCATCAAACATGATGAGAAGAATTGGCAATAATACATGTTTGAATATTGTTATTGGTAATGGTTTGATGTGCCATAGTAGGGAAGGAATGGCTAGATGATCAACGATTCCTTGTAATTATGACTTTCATATGTCCACAAAGTCTCTAAATTTTTCATAATGTTTGTCTTCAATTTTTTCATCATTGAAGTAAATTTCAATTTGGCTCCTTTCCTAACAGTGTTTCACCCCATACTATGAGAGGTTTTTGAGAAAATGGTTGAGTTGGAGTTTTTTATCCTCTTTTTCCTTTTTATCACTTGGAGGCTACTATACTTATATACCCCTTCCTTTATTTGGAATTTTTTTTGTTGAAAACTTGCAAAAACTAAAATTGTAGTATGATACAAATTCAACTACCAATTGACATAACTGTTGGGTGTGGAGCCTAATTATCTTCCTGATTGTTCAAACGTTTTTTTTTTCAACCGCGTTGGATCCTTGTTCCTAACGAGGTGGAAATGCTTCCCGTATGATCACAATCAGGGGGTTCTGGGAGGGGGGGAGAGATGGATGTTTTATGATCCCCCCCTAGCGGGGGTTCAGGGGCAACACCCTTGAAGCTAAAAATAGATGAAAATTTTCCTTGTAAAATATTGTAATTTCATAGTCAGTATGGCTCGTTCATTAGATGGATGATATAAATTTATAAGTTATGTTAATTTAAGGTTCTTTTCCCTAGAATGAAACCCTCAGTTTATATGATGGAATTGTATTGTGGTTGTGTATTAGTATTCTGAGCGAAAAAGAGGGAGGATATTGTGTGAGAGTGAAGAGGAAATTACAATGGAACTGTTGTAGGTTACATATCTTCATTTTGCTAGATAATATAAAAGGAAGGACTAGATATTTCTTTGTGGACGTAGAAAAATTGGGTATATAGTCTCAGTCCCTAAGTATATAGTCTCTTGGTCTGTGACCTAAGGGAGAGAACTTGAGATCAATTTCCTGACCAATACATAGGTCTCTCGACAACTTCCTAAGGGAGATATCACAAAATCAGCGTCCCCAACCAAACTGTTATCTCATTCATCATGACTTAAGGGATCATTCCATGCCTCATAACCAAGCTCCCCAACTGGACTCACTGGCCTCCTAGTCAATTAACCTAAGGGAGTGACAATCTTCCCAACCAATCCATAGGTCTCTCAGACATAACCTAAGGAAGATTTTCAATCATATGATGTTGTACAATCAGTGATCCCTCTCTCTTGGAGATGGGTTCTCAACAAATCCAATTTTTTCTCTAAAATAAGCAAACTTCATTTGGGACAATGTCTTTGTCAACATATCAACAACTTTCTCATCAATAGGGACATACGCGAGCCTCATTATTCCCCTATGGAAAATATTCTGGATGTAATGATATTTTATCTCAATGTGGTTCGACCTATCAAAAAACACCGAGTTCTTAGAAATCTTCACATAACTTTGATTATCACAATATATAATGGTTGATTCTAACACTTGATCCAAAAATCCAACACATAAATTTCTAATCCACACAAATTTTAACATACATATATTTATACTCAACTTAAGTCGTACATATAGCAACAGAGGTTTGCTTCCTACTAGACCATGAATCGTTGTGAAGCCTATGCTAAAACATAATCCAAAGGTTCTCCTTCTATCATCGGAGTTTCAACCCAATCAACATCAGTGAATCCATGTATTTTTCATTCTCCATTAGAATCATATCTTAGTCCATATTCAATGGTGTCACACAAATATCGCAGTATATGTTTCACTGCAACCCAGTGCACATGTCAAGGCTCAACAAAAAATTGGTTCAACGTGTTCACAACATAACAAATATTAGGTATAGTGTTTACAATATAGTTAAATGATCCAATCAACATGTGATACGTAGAAGGATCAACCAAATCAGAATCATAGTCCAAAATCTTTTTCAAATTTTCCACCATACGAGTTTCCATGGACTTGCAGTCCATCATGACAAATATTTGAAGGATATCATTAGTGTACTTTCATTGGCTAAAAAAGATTCCATCGGGATTTTGTGAAATTTCCAATCCCAAATAGGATTGCATGAGACCAATATCCTTCATCTTGAATTCAGAAACCATCTCCCTCTTACACTGGATAATCATAACTTCGTCCCCTGTAAAAAATAGATCATCTACATATAGTAGCAACATCAAGGGCTTGTCTTCAACAACGTTGAAGTACAAGTTTGGATTAGCATTTATCCTATTGAAACCAAACAAATAACCATCAATACAAGAGTACTATGCATGAGGACCTTTCTTCATCCCATGCAGGGTTTTCTTCAATTTGCAAACACTTGTTTCTCTATTATGGAACTCAAAATCTTGAGATTGCTCAATATAGAAGTCCTCTTCAATGACCCCATTCATAAAAGAAATCTTGAAATCCATTTGATGTAATTTTCAACCTACAATAGAAGAAAGAACAATGATAAATCTAATGGGAGAAAACTTATGTTCATAATCCTCTCCCTCTTTATGGGAGAATCCTCGAGCCACAAATCTTTCCTTGTAGTTTTCAATACTTTTATCAGTTGCATGCTTGATTTTGTATATCCATTTTGAAGACACAATATAATTCCCTTCAGATCTTGTCACAATTTCCCAAACATTGCTCTTCATTATAGATTAGTATTCTTCAATCATCACATCTTTGCAAAATTAATTCTTAATTGCTTCCTCATATGTGGAGGGCTCAAACTCAAAGATATTACACATCATTGTTGCATAACCAAAATACTTATTCAACTTCTTGCTTTCCCTTTAGGTCCCATGAGGTGTAGCATGTCCTTTGGCTTCCTTCAATTTTCTTTCAAGCTAGACAAGTTTCTTTCTAGTCTTAGGTACAGTGGCTCTTGGAGATTCCACTAGTTCAATATCATCATATTATTCACGAGGATCTTGATCCATTTGTTCAAGTTCTTTAGATTTAAATTCCACATTCTTTGGAGCCAGCTACATCTCATCGTTAGAGTCCAAGTGTGAACCATTGGACTTCCAAAAAGAAAAATCCTCATGAAATATAACATCAATGCATGTCTCAATAGAATATTGTCCTCGAACATAAACCCTAAACACCTTTGAATTTTCACTATAGCCAACAAAAGTTCCTTTCTCCCTGGAAGTTTCCAACTCCATTATTTTCTCCTTGAGTACATGAATATAAAAATGATCACCAAATATTCTCAAGTGTTCAACATCTGGTCTCTCACCTGTGAAAACTTCTTCAGGACTCTTGTAGTCCAATATTCAGTGTGTGCATCTATTTTGAACACAAACATTTCTTGCAACTTCTCCCAAAGAAACATAGGCAGCTCTTGATCATGAATCATTGCCTTGGAAACTTCCATAATAGTTTTATTATTCCTTTTAACAATTCCATTTTGTTGAGGAAAGTATGGAAATATCAACTCCATCTTAATTCTAACATCCCTGTAGAAAGCAATCAATTCCTTGGATACATATTCTTCTCCACTGTCAAACCTTAAATTCTTGATTCTTCTTCCTCTATAATTCTCAACTTGTGCTTTGAATTCACTCAACTTATCAAATACTTAATCCTTGGATTTTAGGAGATAAATCCATTTCTTACGAGAGTAATCATCAATTAAAGAGACATAATACAAATTTTCACCCAATGTATTGTCAAACATAGGCCCACAAACATCAAAGTGCACAAGATCCAAGATTCCCTTGGATCTATTATTGTTGCTAGTACAGATTCTTCCTTTAAAATTTTTCCCAAGGGAACATCCCTTGCAGACTCCATCATTCTCAAACTTAATTTTAGGTACACATTTAATAAAATATTTCAATTTAGAAAATGATTTATAATGAACATGAGTGTACCTTCGATGGCATAGTTCACAAAGATTAGTGGTTTTTTGTAGTAAGGCTTGAATTGAATGCCCAAGGAGACTATATAGGCCTCCAATTCATGCACCATTGACCTTGGAATATTAAAAGGATACAACCTTCTTCCATACTAGAACTTTTCCATCAATGAAAGAAATTCTATATCGTTTTTCTGCAAGAGATGAAATAGACAAAAATTTATTCTTCAAACTAGGAACATATAAAATGTTGTTAATTGATACATTACCTCCTAATTCGAATTGGAAGGCTTACTAACCAATTCCCTTGACTTGATATTTTCCATTGTCTCTAATCTTAACCCTTTGAGAAATCTTATGTTCGACCAATTCAAATAGATTTTCACGACTCCCATTCATGTGCCTAGAGGAACCACTATCCACGAACCATATTTCACCGCGACCTGCAATCGAACCTATAAAAGCATAATAAAATGAATATTCATCATGAGAATCATTCTTTTTGGGCCTTCTCTTATGAGAGGTTTCATCAAGGTCAGCTGCATAAGCATGATGCTTCCCTTTCCTCTTTCTATCTATATCTCCATTCCTTTGATAGTCACCCCTTTGATTTCTTTCAGTATAGTTGCTTTCATAGTGACCATATGCTTGGCAACGATAACATTTATCTTTTGACATATATTTTCTATCACTTTATCTTGAGAGGGAGGAATATTTCCTCTTTGTGGATTAATTCCATTTTTGGAGTAGATATTGGAGCAAGTATTCAATTGGGTCTTCTACCATAACTTCATTGAAATCTTCCAAAATTAGATCTTCTTCTATTACTCCTAGAATGAGTTACAAAAGCTTCTTCACTTGGATCTTTAATATTTCCTCTGGAAAGGAGTCTCAATTCTTCTTTTGTGTAGGAAACCCACAACTTATCAAATGAAGGTGAATTTTCTCTTCCACAGATGCTTGATGCAAAAGGAGCCAACAATCTAGGAAAACCACCCAAAGCCATAACTACTAATTATTTTTTGAACACTTCTTCACTAATGGCTTTGAGTTGAACTCTTATTTAAGAAATTCTAACGAAGTATGATGCCAGACTATCATTCTTTTTCATAATGATGTTACGAAGTTGACCCCTTAAATTTATAAATTGATTGATGTTGTTGATAGTGTATAATCTAGTAATGGAATCATACATCCCCTTGGAATTTTTATGATCAACAACATAGAGAATCAGATGATCGATAACATATTCTATAATGATACTTCTTGCCAATATGTCATCTTCTTGAAAAATTATTTTCCTGCTTGATCAAATGGTTCAATAAATTCTCCTATAGCAATATCTAAAACCTTATGTCCTGCAATTACTAGGTCAATCCTAACCTTTCATGCCTTGTAATTAGTAGCTCCTTCAAGCTTGTTCTTTTCCTTCATGAAGGAATTCATGATGAAGATGAGGAAGATGACTAATAAAAATCAAAATATGTAGAATACCAAGGCTCTTCATGGTGCTCTAAATTCTCTTAAAGGTGATCTCACAACTCTAGGCTAGCAATGACACCATAAATTCGGCTTGTAACAAGGGCAAAACCCACAGGGGGAAAATCCATCCAACCTTTCCTTATGAGAGAGAGATTTAGTCATCAATATTACATCATAATATTCCAATACAGGATTCCAAAATCTGACCTCAATATATCCAAGTCAAAACTAGTCAAAGGAGAGAGAAGAAAGCCAACGTTGGTCAAAGTTTAGGTATACAATAAAAGGGACACATTTCGGCCTGAGGTAGCTCAGAACTGAGGCTCAAAATTCATTCAAAATAATAGTCAACAAACCCCTACATTTTTTTTTCAAAGTGACATGTTTACCCTGCAGTCAACCTATGGTAAACAACCCAGAAACAAGACAAAATATCGATAAAAAAGAGTGAGCAGATCCTTGGAATATTTGACCTCCAGAACAGTCAAATTGCTTGCTCAAAAAGAATAAATTCTTTCCAAGTCAACATTGATCAAATAAAATAATAGATGTTGGTCAACACATATAATTAGGACTACTTTGACTCATTCACATGTGTGAATATCTCTTGCTATTTCAGATCGATGTGATGTGTGATGATGATGCCAAAATGAGCTCCAATGATCTCTTTTTTGTATGTGATTTAGGAGGTGGATTTTTCACATTTGGGGCCAACTTGATGCACTTTAGGCCGACTTAGTCAAACTTCAAAAATTGTATTTTCTCCATCAATTTTCCAATGAAAATACCGACCATAGCTACCAAATTTCCAACACTTTTAAACATGTGACTTAAGTGAGAAGTGATATTACAACCCATCACTTAAGAGCAATACATTAGTGGATGGAACTGGGAGGAAGGAATGAGATATGGTGGGAGAGAAAAGGAGAGTGTAGGGATGAGAAAGGGGATTTTATGGGAGAGTATGTTTCCAAGAATCAACCCCCTAAACCCATGTTTCTAGTTGATATTTTGGTGGCTATTTGGTTGAGATTTTGTCTAGTTAAAATGTGATGAAGTTTTTCATCAGTAGCTTCATAATCAACGTTCACTTCGATGGTACTCAATGTAGTTTTAGAATGGTCATATGATATTGTAGCTTGTTTCCATGACAATTTATTTGGTTTTTGGGTTATTATGGTTACAAATCTTTCATGAGAAAGTTATTTTAGTTCATAGTTGCTAAATCATTAGGTTTAATGAGCTTGAAGCTTCAAGTTTGAAGCAGTAAACTTCAAGCTAATATAAACATATTTTTTCTTATTTACAATTGAATGTGAAACCTCAACATTAACAAATTGATTAAATAAAACCGTAAGAGTTTAACCAAATTTTATCAAATTAGTTTAAATTTGAATCAACTTTATAAAATTATTTTTTAATTTTTAATTTAAAAACAAAAAAACAAAAAACCAATTCTTTATCACTTCAAAGTTTGTCTCACTTGAAATTCATTTTAATTTCTATTTCTCATAGTTCAATTTGCTCTTCAAAGTATTAACTCTAATCATCATTTGACCCACATTCATACCCGCACACCAATCGTTAGAACATTTACTCTCATAGAAGTGCATAATTTACAACATTATTCATTAAAACTTAATAATCTTATCAAAATTACATCAGAAACTATACTAAAAAGGAGCACAAACCACTTAATGGCGACAATTTAAATAATCTACCAATACATTCAACAACAATTAACACATTTATATAATATATTTTTTATTTATAAACTATATATTAATTATAATCTACTCTTACATTCAAGAACACTTAATATATATGTATTTATAAACTATATATATATATTTATAAACTATATATTTATGTAAAGATCATATTTATTATATATAATATTTTTATTTATTTAAAATATTTATATATCTTTTATAATTTTTTATATTTATCTAATTTTATTATTTTAAAGTTTTCGCATTTGTGTTTTTAAATTGTTGCTGAATTTCTAAGTTCAGCAAACTCGAACACGAACACATTCGAACTAAGTGACGTTGTCATGAAATTTTAACCCACTTAACACATTCGAACTAATTATGACGTAAGTCGTACTTATTTGAAAACAACATACCTAATTGCCACCGTGCACGTGTCTGCAGCGTCCGATCAAATGTTAGACTATTAAACCATTCTCCATCGTCGGGTTGAAACGGTTACAGAAATTGAAATGGTAAACACCATAACTGAGTCGAACAAAACCGAAATCTCTTTCCTCTGTAGTCAGGGTTTCATTTCTTTCTTGTTGCGTTAATATGTGGCTGGATTCTCTTACACCTTTAGATCATGTGTTAGATGATTAAAATATTGTATGCCGTCAGATCAAATTGATACAATATTTGTTAACGATTATTTGTTAACCTTAACACGTATTTTCATATTTTCAGTTACATTTAGTTACTGGACGAGGGTTTACACTCTTGAGGCTTTACAATCCTTTCCACTCTCCACTGGTTTGTGTTTATGGTCTGCGATTCCTTTAGTTCTAGTTTGTGTTTCTGGTCTGTGATTCCTTTAGTTCTTACGGAACGAGATCTAACAATCCTTTCCACTCTCCACTGGTTTGTTGTTTATGGTCTGCGATTCCTTTAGTTCTGGTTTTTGTTTCTGGTCTGCGATTCCTTTAGTTCTTACAGAATGATATCTAACAGCAATAGGAATCTCGTCTGCTCAACTGGAAACCCCCTTTTCCTCTTTTTTTTCGTCAATTACTTCTGTGAATTTTCTTTTCTATATTTATGAATATATTTTTAGTTATGAATTATTCAATAGTTTTCTCCTATCCATTGATTCATTCTTCCTTTGGTTCTTAGAGAAAGACAGCAGCTGCAACAGAAACTAGTCTGTGATTCTTTTAGTTTTTACGGAATGAGAAGTAGAAGTAATAGGAATCTCGTGTGCTCAAGTGGAAACCCTCTTTTCCTTTTTTAGGCGTGAATTACTTCTGTGAATTTTCTTTTATATATTTATGAACATATTTTTAGTGATGAATTATTCAATAGTTTTCTACTGTCCATTGGTCTGTTCTTCCTTTTGTTCTTAGGGAAAGACACCAGCTGCAATAGAAACGAAACCCAACTGTAATAGAACTCTTAACTGCAACTGTTTTTATATATTTATGACTATATTTTCAGTCAATAATTCTTCAAACCTAACTACTTCTGTATTTTTTTTTTAATATATTTTTTTATCTAAACTTTAATTTCAGAAAAGATTGTGTAATTTAGCTTATTTTTTTTATATAACTGTAGAGGCCCTAATACAACGAAAAATAACATACAAGCAGCCCCTGACTATGGCCAACAACTGGCCCAAATCACGTTCGGAGGAGAGATGAAAACATTTGAAAAAGAAATGAAAAAGGGGCCTTGGCCCTGGATTGCAGCTACGATGGACCTATTAATAACAACGTCAGGCCAAAAGTTTTTCATTTTTTTTCTCTAGCCTGTTCCCATCGCTCTTCCACTAAAACATCGCAGTGATGCCACAGGTTAAATAGACCAAACTCTAATCAATTTCCCTTGCTTCCAAAATAATTCGATGCCAACAGTGCAAATAAAATACTCGTTTATATTTTAAGAATTAGTCGTAATTCGGATTCTTGTCTCCATTCTTTTATATATATATATATATATATATATATATATATATATATATATACCATCCGTGAATAATAAAATATTTTTATAGTTAATGGAAAGGATAAAGCTAAATGCGGTTAATGCCAAAGAGAACAATGTGGATATATAAATAATTTTCAATTTCGATGTAAAGCTGATGTTTATTTATGAAAAAAAAAAACAAATAATCCATTAAATTATTATTTTTTACTTGAAAAATGTTGAATTTTTTAATTTTTAATTTTATTATTATTATATAGTATAGTCATAATCAATATTCAATTATATATTTGTATTAGATGTGAAACTCATTTTTATTTATGAAAAAAAAAAAAATTGCCCATGGGATATAATATGGTTATAGTTAATATTTAATTAAATATTTGTACTATGGTTAGTTAAATATTTGTATTTTTGAATCGAAAAGAGAAAAAAAAAATTATAATGGAAACTTTGAATTATTGTTATCATTTTTATTTCATTCACCACATGCATGAGGGATGAGAGTAATGGAGACTTTGAATCATTGTTATTTGATTCAACACGTGCATGAGGAATGAGAGTAATGGAGAATATGAGTGATTTTTATTTGATTTAGCACATGCATGAGGGATGAGAGTAATGGAGACTTTAGATCAAAGTGTTTAGATTAAATATTTGACTTAAAATAAAAATTTAGATTAAATATTTTACTTAAATTTAGATTGTTAGTTTTAGAATCATTAAAGTGCAAGGAAATTAGATGTTTGTTAAAGCGATCTTTTAAGCATAAAGGTATTTGACTCTCAATATTTAAATATTTTGCTTAAATTTAGATTGTTAATTTTAGAATTATTACAGTGCAAGGAAATTAAATGTTTGTTAAAGAGATCTCGTAATCATTTTGCTACTATTCAAATTATAGATAAATTTTCTTCAACTCAAAATCAATATGGTTGTAAGGAAGGACCAAATTTTTCATGACCCATTGTAAAAGCGAATCGGGTGGGAATAGAGCCACCATAACACCTTTCAATTATCATTAGATATACACCAACATCATATAGAGAATACCTACAAAACTAATAATGAATCCCTAATATATCTTTAAAGATTCAATAGAGAAAAACTGTTCAGGGGCCAATTTTGATAATGTTGAAGCATGACATTCAAAACCTTTGAGTAAAGATGGCTCTTGAGAAATTTTATCGTGATAAAGACTCTTGAACCGCATTTGAATTGAAACCACCATTCTCACCTCAAGAATTATAGACAGGATCTATGTTCCCCTTAATATCACTAGTTTCCATATAACAGTGAATACCTTCGTAAATAAATTGCACATAGGTTATAATTGATGGTATTGATCTTGCAAACCTCTTAAATGAAGCTACAATTCTTGCTAGAAGATTTATTAGGTCTTACTATTGTTTCTATCCCTCAATAATTTCTAAAAATTCTAGGTTGCCATGAAAAAATATATTTAAATTTTGATTATGCATAGCTTCTTAATCTACCAATGATATTTGGTCGGTTTATGAAACTTAGGTTGTAAGGGTACATAACTATGTTGAGATGATGGATGATTTAAAGATCCGAAATGAAAATCCATTGTGCAGTAACACTGTAGCTATCACCACCAAGTCGAAGACCTTTGATTCTGTTGTAGGCAGTTTGAATGCTACTCCACCCTCTGCATCTACCGAGATCACTCTCTATGCCATTAGTTTTTTAGAAAATTAGTTTGATTTTGAAAGGAAGCCTACTATTTTTTAGAGACATACATTGCATTCTTGAAGTGGAAAAGCATGAAGGAATGGAAAAATCTATCTGAATCAACAATAGATATTATTTGCATATGCATATTTTTACTTCTTTCTTCTATGCTACTATTTCCCATGTTGTCGCCTTATGTCGTTTCCTTTGCAACATGTGGTGCAATTGCTAGTATATTATATTTACAAATAATACCGTTGGGAAAACATTTACTTTTACTATTCAAATTCCCTTTTAGTTGGGCAAATAATGAACTCTTTTTTTAGTAGTCACTTTTGTTTCATGGAAATGAAGGCACCTTGTCTATTGGTTTCCTATTGATAGCCTAGATTTTTTTATGGGTAACGTAAACAAAGAATAAATTCAATATTTTTTTGTGTTATTTTCTTTTAATTATGTTGGAGGTGTTATCTTTGCTGGAGTGGGGTGAGAAAACACTATTTACCTCACTCAATCAAAACGTTTTTTCATCGCCCTTCTGTCGAGTAAAAAATTGACAAATGTAACTGCCTGCTTCGTCCTTTCGTTCCTGTCTATCATTCATTCCGCCTTGAAATACACGCCACTGAAGTGCCATTTTATTAATAAATTCTTTAAGAATTTTATATGAGCATTATAAATTGCTACTGTGTTATCATCATCCTCAACCGATTCCACCTAGAAAAGAAAGTCACTGCTTTCTGAACTATGAGTATTCGGAGAACTCATTAGGTCATCTTGAACTGGCCTAGAGATAGATTTCATGCGGCAACCATCTGGATTCAACGTTTTCGCACTACCGTTTATTCGTCGTTTAGGAGAGAAAAAACTAGAAGTAAAAGCCTCCAATGCTCTTGTCGTCAAGGGGCGGACCCTTGTGCTTTGCCTTCGTACATTTTCCTGTAGAGTACTTTCATTGTTTTCTTGTCGCTTGATCGAATGGTTTTCATCTGGATCAGGACTTGAGGACTGTGCAACTCCTGCATTATTAAACACTTCCTGAGAATGTTGGATAGGCAGAGGATTCAAACACACAATAACACAAGTATTTCACACATGAAACAATGAGTTGCGGCTCTTTAAGTAATCTTCAATCACTCTAAATCACAATGAATACAATGAACCCGGTGAAGGGTATTTAACCTAATTTGACATGCACACACTCTCACATAACCCAACTTGATCAACTCTCACTTAACTCACTCTCTAACTCACTCACCAAATATATCTATCACTCAACTCAACTAACTCACTTAACTGATTGTCTAACAATGCATGCACGAGGTAATTACATATTTTAACATTCCCCCTTAATTACAACCACTAAAGTAAAACTTAACTCATGAAAACTCAAACATGCATGTTGGTCTATGTCTCAACTAGGCTTACAACACCCAAGTTTCTTTTGTGAAACTCAAACAAATCGACTGCTAATGGCTTTGTAAATATATCAGCCAATTGATCACTCGATTTACAAGGCTTTAAGTGAACTTTTCCATTGCTCACAAGTTCTTGAATAAAGTGATATCTAGTATCAATATGCTTTCTCTTTTGATGAAACACACTATTCTTGGATGGTGCAATCGCAGATGTGTTGTCACAATATATCGCTGTTGATACTTCTGTTTCTGCTTGAGTCCATCCAACACTCTTCTTAACCATACTGCTTGACATGTTGCTGAAGTTGTTGCTACATATTATGCTTCTGCCGATGATAGTGTCATAATAGGTTGCTTCTTAGATGCCCATGCTATCAAACCTGAACCAAGATGGAACACATAACCGGATGTGCTCTTCCGATCATCCAAACTTCCTGCAAAATCACTATCTGTGAATCTAATCAAATCTCTATTTTTTGTACTTGCATGCATTATGTCATAATCTCTGGTTCCTGCTATCTATCTCGAAATTCTTTTTCCAACACTCCAATGTGTGTCTTTTGGAGTCTCCATAAATCTGGAGATCAAACTCACTCCTTGCATAATATCTAGTCTTGTCGCTGTGAGATACATGAGGCTGCCAACCAATCTTTTGAATAGAGTTGGATTGACATCTACTCCTTCATCATCCTTACTTAACTTTGTACCTGTTGCAACTGTTGTAGGTATAGGTTTGAAATTATCCATCCTGAATATTTTCAACAAATCTCTTGCATACTTATTTTGACAAATAAAAATTCCTTTTTTAGATTGCTCAACGTCAATGCCAAGAAAATATTTCATGAGACCAAGATCTGTCATCTCAAATTATTTCATCATGGCTACTTTAAATTCATCTGATTCAAGATCACCTGTAAAAATCATATCATCAACATATAGGCAAAAAATTAAAATCTGTCCATGCTCATTTACCTTTGTGTATAGGGTAGGCTCAATGCCGCTTCTGCAAAATCCATTCTTAATCTTGTAACTGTCGATTCTGCTATACCATGCTCTAGGTGCTTGCTTAAGTCCATAGAGTGCTTTCTTCAATCTGTAAACTTTATCTTCTTTACCTTCAACTTCATATTCTGTAGGTTGTTGCACATAAATTTCTTCTTCTAAAATTCCATTCAAGAACGCTGATTTGACATCCATCTGATGTACTTTCCACTTGTTCTGAGCCGCTGTCGCTAGAATTTCTCTTACAGTATACAATCTGGTTACCGGAGAAAATTTTTCCCCAAAGTCTATTCCTAGTTGTTGTGAGAATCCTTTTGCTACAAGTCTTGCTTTAAATCTTTCAATCTCACCTTTCTCATTCACTTTTGTCTTTTACACTCACTTCACACCAATGAGGTTTTTATCGCTTGGTAAATCAACCAAATCCCATGTATCATTCTTTTCAATTGAATTCACCTCTTCATCCATGGCTTGCACCCAATTTTCATCTCTGATTGCTTCTTCAAACGAAGAAGGTTGGAATGCCAACAATGAAAAATTTGAACTAACATCCAACTCATCATAAATATCTTTTAGACTTCTCATATTTTTCTTACCATTGCTTGATTCATTACCTGATTGGCTGCTTGAAGATCCATGCTACTCTTAAAATCTTGGAGTCCTTGCTGGTGTGACTCTATTTGGTGTGTACTCTCTTAGTTCTTGTTGCTCCTTTTCTGCTACATCATCCTCTTCCATCAATGGTGCTTGTGCATTGGTTGGTTTATCTACAGTCCCATTCCATGACTCTTGTTCTTTGAATGCAACATCTTTGCTAATGATTGTCTTCTTGGTGACAGGGTTATATAATTTGTAAGCTTTTGATTGCTCACTATAATTAGAAAATATGCATTTTTCACTTTGATTGTCTAATTTTCCTCTTATTTGCTTAGGCACATGTGCATAGGCTACACATCCAAAAAATTTGAAATGAGATACACTACATGACATACCTGACCTGCTTCTTCTAGAACTCTATTCATCTCACTCTTTGTAGGAAATCTGTTTATCACATAAACAACACATGCAACTGCTTTTGCCCAATACTCATTAGACAAGTCCATTCTGTTGCGGTGTGTATCTAGTTGTAAACTTTATGATTCCATGTTGTTAGCAGTACTCATGGAATGCTTTCAAATCATATTCTCCACCACGATATGATATCAATACCTTGACATGTCAATCACTTTGGTTCTCCACTAAGGCTTTGAACTCTTTGAACTTTGCAAAAGTTTCAGACTTCTGCTTCAAAAAGTAAACCCAAGTCTTTCTGCTATATTCATCAATAAATTGAGGAAGTAACAGCTTCCACCAATCGACTATGTCCTCATAGGTCCACACAAGTCGGTATGCACCAACTCAAGTGGTTTCTTTGCTCTGTAAGAAGCTCCTTTCGGAAAAATTTCATGGTGTTGCTTTGCCAAGATGCAACACTCGCAAGTGCTAGCAGGTTCTTTGATGGGAGGTAAACCTCTGACCATTTGTTTCTGCTGCAACAATCTTAAACAGGAAAAATGCAAGTGTCAAAACTGAAAGTTCCATAACCAATAATCATTAGAACATGCAGTTGTAAAAGAAGTAACCTGATCATTGTAGTTCATAATTATAGGAAAGATTATGTTCCTCGTCATCGGCACCTTTGCTATCAGTTGCTTACTTGGGGACTTGTCATAAATAACACATTGTTTCCCTTGAAAGATAACTTTGTATCATTTCTACGTCAATTGACCAACACTTATAAAATTGTGTTTGAGTCCAAGGATATAATATACCTCTGATATGGTCTTTGGCTCCCCCTGTTTGGTCACAATGTTGACCAATCCTTTTCCATCTACATCCACAGTCTTGTCAGTCCCCAAATTTACCTCTATCTTCACAGATTCATCCAAATTTTCAACCAAATTCTTGTTACCTGTCATGTGGTTACTGTAACCACTGTCTAATAGTCAGACCTTATCATACGGTTCATGCATGATGCTACATGCTAGGAACATGGAGTTAGTATTCTATGTACTAACATTAGCTCTCTGATTTCCTTGATTAGCTATTTTCTTCTTACAATCACGATCATAATGACCAAATTTATTGCAATAATAACATTTCACCTTTGATTTGTCAAACCTTGGATTGTTGTGAAATCTCGTGTTTCAAATGCTCAGGTATGCCAACAATTTGTCGAGATTCAACAAGATGATGAGGTCCCGCAGGCTATTTTTGGCGCAAGTCTATTTTTAGACTATGTCTATTTTTAGAAGTGATGATCATATTTCAGAAGTTGCAGGATGCTATTTCTGGATGGTTGATCAAGTTGGAAAAATAGATGAAATTCTATTTTTAGAATACTGGGCGAAGTCTATTTATAGATCGTCGATCTAAAAATAGATGCATGTCGATTATTATTAGCTCTTAATAATAATCAGACTCTAAACAACAACTTATTCTCTTGGATCACTTTGTTTTAGTGCACAGATGTGGCACATCAGTGGACTGAGGGAATTACACAATTCCCAAGGGTTTACTGGAGTTCATGCATGGAGGAATCAGTTAGAACTCAAGTGGCAGAGTTATGACACAGTTGGAAGAGTAGTTATGGAGTTGTATTCAGTTTAACTCAGTTAGACTCAATTGAGCTAGTAGTATCTAGTCTAACTAAATGATACACTAGTGAGAGTGGAGTGAATTAATTAGTTAATTAATTCACAAATAATAACTCATTAATCAACTGAACAATACAGCAGTTAACTACAATGCATGGCAGTTTCAGTGGAGACCCAGTGGAGAGATAGGTGAAAGGGCAAGATGGACTATCTGTTGTGACTATAGTGATGCATTGATTACATCACACACACATTGGAGTTTCCAATGAGGATTGCGCAGTTAAGGAAAGAGTAATTCGAATTCATTCTGAGCTATTCTTCAGTAGGGATTACGCAATGGAGGTAGACTAGCAGGAGGGCAGAGATCAGTGCATGGATTTGCAAGATTGTTCCTAATTAGTGTATCACGATTGTACTGTACTGAGAGCTTGATGTACTAAGATTTGTATGAGATTGTCATATGATCTCCATGATACACTAGTACAAAATGGCCATTTTTTACTAGTGATACATAATATATGATAGTTGGGGTTTTTAGCTTTAGGCTTTCCTGTTAAACAACTGTTTTATGTACGATTGTTTTTATTTATGCTTTACATGTGTGTGCAATTAATTTTCCGCAAAAGATTAACAGTGGAATGATTCAGTATTTTGCAAGAAGTTAAATATTGTGAGATCGGGTGAATCTAGGAAATATGAATGCTTAGTGCATATAATTTCTACATGGTATCAGAGCGTTTTTAATCCTTGAAGATTGCAATTGTGAAGTATTGGTGAGTTTGTGCTGGTGGACAATTCGAATTTGCTACAGAAGATTCTTGGTGCAGAAGTTGAGTATACATTGAAATGGATTTCAATGGGTTGAGATTGGAGTATGCCCTTGATGGGAGCTCGAGTTACATAGCCTGGAAGGACAGGATGGAGGTAGTGCTTGAGGATAATAGATTGAAGGAGTTCATCGATAGTGATGTTCCTAAGCCAGGATCTAGTGATGTTGCATTACTTGACGCATGGTAAAAGAAGACAGCAAAGACGAGAAGAATTCTGTTGGAAGGTGTGAAGGACCATATTGCGTCCAACCTTCACGGGAAAGCCACTCCATTCTTAATGTGGAAGGCTTTGACAGACTTGTTCCAAATCAGAAGTGACTAGAGGAAGTTGGCGCTTAAAGACAAGCTCAAAAAAATAAAAATGGAGAAGGGCGACAGTATTCCAAAATACCTCACGAAGTTTGTCCACTACAAGGATGAACTGGGAAGTGTGGGGGTTACTGTTGATGATGAATACTTGGTGAGCTTGGCTCTCCTTGGGCTTCCAAAGAGTTGGCATAGCTACGAAGACTCTGTCAATGGACGGGAGAAACTGTCGGGATGGGAGCGACTTTGGTCGGATCTTGTGTAGGAGGAGATAAGGTGGGGTACCAGGGATGGATCTTCATCGAAGAATGAAGATGAAGAGAATTGTGCTTTGGCTGCCAAATAAAGGAAAGGGAAGGGGAAGAAACATCCTTCAAAATTTGATGCTAAAGGCAAGAAGCAGGATTTTTCCAAAGTGAAGTGTTTTCACTGTCACGAACATGGACATTTCATCACTAACTATCCACAAAAGAAGAAGAACAATAAGGCTGTTGGATCTGCAGTTGGAGAGGCCTTAGCCTCGCAATTTTAACTTGATTTCTCCTTGATCGCATGCTTGGTTTCAAGCTGTATGGGATCGGTGTGGTATCTTGATAGTGGTGCGTCTTTCCATATGACAGGAGACAAAGAGTTGTTTAGTGACTTGGAGGAGAAGGACCTCCAGATGCATATAGAGATGGGCAATGATGGTCGGTACATTGCGACTGGCATTGGGACCATTACCTTTGAGAGGGAGTCTGGTAATCCATTCTTGTTGAAGAATGTTATGCATGTTCCAGGTCTAAAGAAGAACTTGGTCTCGGTCGCAATGCTGGAAGACAAAGGTTATGATGTTGTTTTTAGTGAGGGAAAAGCCTTCCTTCGACATAAAACAACGGGTAAAACCAAGAAGATAGGGGTTCGAATTAAGAATCTCTACAAGTTGGAGGTAGATGGCTGCGCTGCAATGGTGGGGAAAGCAGAAGAAGTGGTGAGCCGGGATGAGGGAAAATTATGGCACAGGAGATTGGGCCATCTTCACCATGGCGCTTTGAAGATTTTGCAACGGATTTCTACTGGACTTTCCAAGGGTACTCTTGCACAGTCATATCAGTGCAAGGGATGTACTATGGGTAAGTTTTTGAAGACCACATTTCAAGTGAAGGAGAACCGTGCTTCGGTGATCCTGGAGAGAATTCACACAGACGTGTGTGGACCTTTCTTGATTGCTTCAACAACAAAACACAGGTATTATGTTATATTTTTTGATGAATATTCTCGTAGATGCTGGATCTTCTTCATGCAAAAGAAGAGTGAAACATTCACAAAGTTTTGTGAGTTCGAGGCATTGGTGGAGAAGGAGTCGGGGAAGCAAGTGAAAGCTCTACGGAATAATGGTGGTGAATACATCTTGGGCGAATTCAAAGACTTCTGTAGCAAAGAAGGAATTTGAAGAGAACTCATAACGCCTCATAACCCACAGTAGAATGGGGTCATGGAGAGGAAGAACAGAACGATCATGGGTGTTGCACGAGTGATTCTGCATGACCAGGGCCTACCGATGCACTTGTGGGCGGAAGCATGCAACACTGCAGTTTATGTGCAAAACCGTTGTCCTCATAGAGTACTTGGCATGAGTACACCTGAAGAAGCTTTTGCTGGTAAGAAGCTTGATATTTCTCATTTGAAGATTTTTGGCTCACATGTTTACATTCATGTGACAAAGGACGCCAGGAAGAAGCTGGAGCCGACTGCAGAAGTTGGGATATTTTTGGGGTACACAGAAACACCCCATAATTATCGTGTGTATTTTCCAGACAGTCAGATGACTGTTGTGTGACAGGATATAAAATTAAATGAGGTGAAAGCCATGAAGTTGTCACTTGAGAGGGAGCTACACTTGCATGCGGAAGAGGAACTTCTTGTTCCCAAAGATGAGCCTCTAGATTTGGATCAGCCACAGGAGGAGATTCATGGAGTGGAGGAGTCCACTCATGTAGAACCAAACATCAGACAAGTTAGAAAGCGTACCACAGAAGCTGAGAGACTAAAGCTTGATGTGACATAGAAAGTAGGAGTTCCTACATCACAGCGCAGACAGAGACAGCCACCTGACCGATTTACTAGATACATGGCTCTTATGAGCAAGTGTATTGTGAAAAAGCCATCTTATTTTGAAGAAGAAGTGCAGGAGCCCACATGGGTAGATGCCATGGTGGAGGAGTATGACTCCATTGTCAGAAACAATGCTTGGGAGATTGTTCCAAGGCCGGTGGGAAAATCAGTTGTAGGATCAAGATGGATCTACAAGGTAAAGTAAGCTGCTGGTGGGAGCGTCGAGAAGTATAAGGCAAGATTTTTTGCCTAGGGCTTCTCACAGATTGAGGGGATTTTCTATGAAGAAACCTTTGCACCTGTCGCACGGTATTCTTCCATACGGACCATCCTTTCTCTCTTAGCACAAATGGGTTGGCACGTTCATCCGATGGATGTGAAGACTGTGTTCCTTAATGGGATCATTGAGGAAGAGGTGTACATTGAGTAGCCTAAAGGATTTGAGATCTTCAGCAGCGAGTCGCATGTGTGCAGGCTCAAAAGAGCATTGTATGGGCTGAAACAAGCACCCTGTGCTTGGTACACTTGGATCGACAGCTATTTCACTGGACTTGGCTTGACCAAGAGTGAGGTGGATGCAAACCTGTACCAGATTGTGGTGGAGGGTAAGATTTTAATCATTGTACTTTATGTTGATGATTTAATACTAATAGGTGATGAGAAGTTGATACACTCATGCAAGGCAGATCTTGTAAAGGAGTTTGAGATGAAGGATTTGGGCCTCCTTCATTATTTCCTTGGATTGGAAATATGGTAGCGGGAAGGTGAACTGTTTGTGTCTCAAGGTAAGTATGCCCGGGAGATACTGGAGAAGTTTCACATGCAATGTTGCAAGCCTATCGACACTTCTCTTCCAGGAAATTGGAAGAAAGAGGATGCCACATCGGTAGAGGTAGTGGATGCCACTGTTTATCGACAGTTGGTGGGTTCGCTCATGTATTTAGTCAATACAAGACCGGACATATGCTATGCGGTGAACCAGCTTTCACAAGTGATGGTTAAGCCTACCAAGCTCTTTTGGAAGGCAGGCAAGCATGTCCTGAGATATCTCAGGGGCACATCTGAGTATGGTTTATGGTACTAGGTTTACTGGAGCTAATGCATGAAGGACTCAGTTAGAACTCAAGTGCTAGAGTTATGACACTGTTGGAAGAGTAGTTATGGAGTTGTATTCAGTTTAACTCAGTTAGACTCAGTTGAGCTAGTTGTATCCAGTCTAACTGAATGATACACTAGTGAGAGTGGAGTGAATTAATTAGTTAATTAATTCACAAATAATAACTCATTAATCAACTGAAAAATACAACAGTTAACTACAGTGCATGGCAGTTTCAATGGAGACCTAGTGGAGAGATAGGTGAAAGGGCAAGATGGACTATCTGTTGTGACTATAGTGATGCATTGATTGCATCACACACACATTGGAGTTTCCAATGAGGATTTCACTGTCAAGGAAAGAGTAATTCGAATTCATTATGAGCTATTCTTCAGCAGGGATTGCGCAGTGGAGGCAGGCTAGCAGGAGGGTAGAGATCGGTGCATGGATTTGCAAGATTGTTCCTGATTAGTGTATGACGATTGTACTGTACTGAGATCTTGATGTACTAAGCTTTGTATGAGATTGTCATATGATATCCATGATACATAATATATGATAGTTGGGGTTTTTAGCTTCAGGATTTCTCATTAAACAACTGCATTATGTGCGATTGTTTTTATTTATGCTTTACATGTGTGTGCAATTAATTTTCCGCAAAATATTAACAGTGGAATGATTAAGTATTTTGCAAGAAGTTAAATATTGTGAGATCGGGTGAATCTAGGACATATGCATGCTTAGTGCATATAATTTCTACACAATTCCTGTTGCCGCCATCCAGAGAAAATGTGCTAGCCTTGGATACAGTTTCTGCTCCTTGCCTTTTTAGATTTTGCCCATCTGCAATATGACTCTGTATTGAAAAACTTGCCATAATAGTGTGATAATGTATCCCCCATTTCTTTAGTTTTCACGAATCTTTTCACTACTTTAAGATTTTTCCCAAAAATATACGGCCCAAGTATGAATAAATCTTCCTCACTTTTACTCCAGGATGCACTTGGGCTGCCAGGCACTATCATGTAACCTTTTGAGC
Organism: Pinus albicaulis; assembly: GCA_034641835.2. Taxonomy (NCBI): domain Eukaryota; kingdom Viridiplantae; phylum Streptophyta; class Pinopsida; order Pinales; family Pinaceae; genus Pinus; species Pinus albicaulis. The sequence continues at coordinate 238,754,530 of CM076582.1, read as the reverse complement.
TTGCATCTTCCCCCATATTATGTATTCCTTTCTATTGAACTTGGCAATTGGAATCAATGCAGTGCTTGTTTAAGTCCAAAAAACCAGGTTTCATCTTCTTGATCATCTTCCAACCAACCCTGCCCCTTTTTCTTCGACGCCCATGACAATAGGAAGAAGTATCAAGCACAGTCTTAGCTGCCACAATATATTCTGTCAGGGTATCCTCTGGTCTTAAGAAATATGTCTTCAAACCTGTAATATACATATTGTCTTCTCTGAGTTGGCCACTGTTACTGATCGCATGGTTACATTGATCATTTTCCAGTTCAGATAACTCAGCTTGACATTCACAATATTTTTTGATGGCTCCAACTGGGGAAGACTGCTTTGAAGGGAACTCATTATCTGAGAGTGTTCCATTTCCAAAAGGTGAAAAACAACTTATCTGCATTATTGGCACAGGTAATCCCTTCAAAAATAGTAGCTCAAAATCATCTGCCTTGTCATCCTTATAATCCCTACTGTAATTTATACCCAATTGATCATAACCCATTTGCAGCTTAAATGGTGACACATTGACTTGATACTTATCTCCAATCCGGGGGGTATTATGTGGACTATCAAAGTCATCACTGGAGTAAGTAGATGCTGATGTTCGTAATGGACTTCCACATATTTCATTAATTGGCTCACTCCCATCATTGCTTTCATGAAGAGGTGGCTACATTTCCTATATTGTGAAAGTCAGACTCTTCATCTAATGACAATATAGAGATCTGAACAGACAAACAGTTTTTTGAGGAACCCAGCATTATCAAGTTCAAAGCCATAAACAGCAGTAGCGACACACTCAAGCAACTGAAATGGAAAATTTCTTGATAACATAATAGACTTACTAAGTAACAATGTGAGACTCCATTCTTCAAGCCAATCTCTTCATCTAATGACAATATAGAGATCTGAACAGACAAATATTTTTTTGAGGAGCCCATAATTATCAAGTTCAAGGCCATAAACAGTAGTAGTGACACACTTAAGTACTTGTAATGGAAAATTTCCAGATAACATAATAGACTTACTAAGTAACAATGTGAGACTCCATTCTTCACATGTGAGACTCCATTCAACAAGAAAATTTCTATAAAATGCAATATTTTTCAAGAAGGGATAAAATCAACGAATTTTGGGAAATCTTAATTCGACAAGTATTAATGCGGGTTAGTACGAGTTGGGATCGAAACAAATGGCGATATATTCCATGGATTCCACCATTTTAAAATACTTTCAAATTACGAAGAGTTAATAAGAAGCGAAGATGAATTTATTTTATTTTATCTCAGTACAGAGTTGGTGAAGAAAATTCCTCAACCAAGCTCCTAAAAGAGTTGATGGTAGTAAGAATGGATAAGAAATAGAAGGTTAATGGTTTAACTAGTGTTTCACTACTCTATCAATTTATTTTTGTTTATTCATAACTTGTCGATGCTATGGTAGTTAAATATTACATATTATTTTTTTTCTTTGAGTTGATGGTAGTAAGAATGGATAAGAAATAGAAGGTTAAAGGTTTAACTAGTGTTTCACTACTTTATCGATTTTTTTTTTTTATTCATAACTTGTTGATGTTATGGTAGTTAAATATTACATTTTAGTTTTTGTCTTTTCTATAGCTATGTTTGTGAAAAGGGTAGGGAAGAATAGGGTAGTTTTTTACAAGGTGGAGATAGTGTTCGGTTGGGGGAGTTTGTGATAAAGCTTCTTTTATATGTTAATGATCTTTTATTGATTTTTAAATCGTCCCATGGATTTCAGATGCACCTATATGCCCTTGAGCATTTTTGTAGAGTAGTGGGATGCAAGTCAATACTAGCAAGACCAAAATAATGATTTTCTCTAATAAAAGGAAGCAAAGTCAGCATATGTTCTTCTTTGAAGACAACATTCTTGAAGAAGTAAATGAGTACAACTACCTCGGGATTGATTTCAACAACAAAATTAATAATCCTTCTAAACTTGCTTGATAAATTATCTTTACACAATGAAAAAAAATACTTCGATTTCAATGGAATTTCACATAGAGTAGCCAAATTTGGCAAGAGAAGCCTCTGATCCTAGTTTTATATTCAAATGAGCATCTCTTTCTCAAATATTTTCCTTTTTTCCAAATTTATTTCTTTCTCATTATTGGCAAGGAGCTCCGTGATTTTTTTATTTGATCCAATGTACGAGGGAGTTCATGAATCCATTTTGTATGCTTATTGAGTGCAAAGGGTTTCCTTTCCTTCATTTTCTCTCTTCATATTTGTCATTTGTTGATTCTTATCCCACCTTGGTACTTTCTCCAATTCTCAAATGTCATATAGTAAAGCATAGGATGAGAAGGGAGCATGAAGAGGAAGGATACCATCATTACTATGCCATTATTCTGGAACAATTATGTTAGTGTTACTTTATGTTAGTGTAACTTTCTTTTTAAATTTAACTTCCTATTACATTCTTTAAAAGATATATAGAAAGTAAAATTTCCATATCTTTCATTTAATTATTGTTTTCCACATTCCCCACTCCCTGACGTTACTTTGCACCTCTCGGTGCCAAAGCAGTCTTAAACTTCTGCAAAAAAGTTAGGTGAGCAAGAAGTAGCAAACTCTTTATCTTTAACATTTGTTTTCAAATTAGGTTGATAACCATAATTTTGAAAGTTGTATATTAATAAATTCTGAATTTAGGTTTTAAAATATATATTATTTTAATTAATGATAATTATAAAATATTAATTTTTTAAATAAATTAATAAAAAATGTTATATATCTTAATTGGAGTTATTTTAGATGATTAAATTAAATAGTTATTGTTTTTTCTACCTAAATTCAAATTCAAATTTTAGTTAAACACTAATATTTAAATAATGATTAAAATACACATCTTCCTCGACATATTTTTAAAATTGTAAATTTCTTTATGTAAGGTTATCACTACCTCTCACATATGTATATACACATCCCTTTTATATGTTATAGTGGACACCTTTCCACATATGTATATAAACATCCCTTTTATATGTTATAGTGGACACCTTTTGACATGGGGGTAATGATAACCTCTTCTCTATCCTTCTATATTACAGTGGACACCTTTTGACATGGCGTAATGATAATCTCTTTGATATATTTTTATATGCTATAGTGGATATATGCACTTATAGTGGACACCTTTTGACATAAGGTAATGATAATCTCTTTGATACGTTATAGTGGACATATACACCTGTTGACATGGGGCTATGAAAATCTCTTTTATATGATGATGTAGTAAATTATTTGTAACTCATTCCTTATTAGTGTTTTTTTATTATACATCAAATCAAAACATGAGATATATGCCAATATTTTTAAATTTATGTAATGTATATTCATTTTACATAAAAAAAAATATTTTAATAATATTTTTTTATTATTAAATTTATTAAAATATTTTATTTAAAATGAATATTAATAAATTTTATCATAATTAATATTAAAAAATTAATTATCAATATTTCTAAATATTGTTAACTGATACATATTAAATATAAAAAAATATTTATATCTCTCACATTAAAATATGAAAAGTATATTTTATTAAATTAAATAATTTCAAAATTTAAAACATCTCATTTTGAATGGGCTTAATAATTTAAAAAAGTGTGTTTTTTCTTAATAAAATCACTAGGTCTTGATGATAAACCACACTGGCTGGTTCGAAACGCGTCGATTTCTCCATTGTGATTTTCACCGAAAGATTTGATACATAATTTATGGATCACAGAAGTCAAATTCCTAATATCACTAGTTCAAATTTAATAGAAATAAAATATATATGTTTTTATAAATTAAATAAAAATGAGTCTGAAATCTCATAGATAATAATTACGCCGAAAGGCGTTCCCTTTGCTGGCTTTGGATGGATGTACTGTTCGCTGGAGCCAATGAGAGGGCTTTCTCATTGTCCTTCCAGCCAGTAAAAAACTGACATTTCGCATCTCCTCCTCTTACCAGCGCACATTTTGACCAGCTCGCAGTCTGAAAACTCCATGGCGGCAGTCCTGGGAGCGTCTTCAAGAAGGGTGCAAAACAGTGTGGGCTCGACATCCACTTGGTGGAAATGGAGATCCCGGCAGACCAACTGGTTCTGGGCAAGGTCAACAGCAACAGTATGCAGTGGCATAAGCTGCCCCACATGCACTTCAAATGCTTCTACGTTTCTCCTTCAGATTCCAGCCGTTCTTTCCAGATTCCAACGGTTCAGCTTCTAGCGGTTCAGGTTCAGCTACAGCGGCAAGAGACATTTACGAGGTTTCCGCTCTCACTCTTCGCATTGTTCAGGGATTCCTTTTTTTCTTTCTGTTTAAAAAGTCAATCATATGGTGTGTATGTTTGCATGGCGTCTTGACTGTGAGTGATTTAAATGTCGATACTTCACAATCCTTTCTCACAAATCCTCATGATTTAATGCGCAGAATAAAGGTCTAGCGTTCGAAACCCGGGAGAAAGCCCAGACCTGAAAATCACAACCTTTAACCTCAGAAACCCTGGTTGTGTGCGCGCCGAACCACAAGCAGTCTCAGCAGACCTTGAGCCAGAAGCCAAATCAGCGCCCCGTGAAAGCAATGGTACAAGTGGTAGGAGGAGGCATAGTGACCAGAATATCAGGGAAGAAGCTAGGGTTCTAGGCACCGGTGTGATCCAGGGTTTTTCTGCGAAATATGTACCCTTCTGTTCAGGCTCCAAGACGGATGAAGAGTATTCGCTTGACGAAATCGTGTATAGGAGTCGATCCGGGGCTCTGCTGGACGTTCAGCACGACATGGATGCTTTAAAAAGGTATGATGACAAATACTGGAGAGGCCTCTTTGATTCTAGAGTAGGAAAGACCACCTGGCCTTATGGGTCAGGTGTTTGGAGTAAAAAAGAATGGGTTCTGCCTGAAATAGACAACGATCGCATTGTTAGTGCATTTGAGGGGAATTCTAATCTGTTCTGGGCGGAGAGGTATGGGAAAGAGATATTGGGCATGAATGATCTGTGGGTGAAACGCTGTGGGATCAGTCACACAGGGAGTTTTAAGGATCTGGGGATGACTGTGCTCGTTAGTCAGGTTAATAGGCTCAGAAAGATGAATAAGCCCGTTGCTGGTGTGGGTTGTGCTTCGACTCGCGATACTTCGGCTGCGCTATCAGCATATTGTGATGCTGCAGGGATACCTGCTATTGTCTTTCTGCCTGCAAATCGCATCTCGATTGCACAGTTAGTGCAGCTGATTGCCAATGGTGCATTGGTGCTCAGTCTCGATACTGATTTCGATGGGTGTAAGAGGCTGATCCGGGAGGCGACTGCAGAGTTGCCGATCTATCTGGCGAATTCGCTCAATAGTCTGCGGTTGGAGGGGCAGAAGACCGCAGCAATCGAGATCCTACAGCAGTTTGATTGGGAGGTGCCAGATTGGATCATTGTGCCCGGCGGGAACTTGGGAAATATCTATGCCTTTTATAAGGGGTTCCAGATGTGCAAGGATTTGGGCCTGGTGAATGATATTCCTCGCCTTGTCTGTGCACAGGCTGCCAACGCCAATCCTCTGTATTTGTACTATAAGTCCGGCTGGAATGAATTTAAGCCTGTGACTGCCAATTCCACCTTTGCCTCGGCGATACAGATTGGTGATCCCGTGTCAATCGATCGAGTTGTTTATGCACTGAAGAATTCAGATGGAATAGTCGAGGAGGCTACCGAGGAGGAGTTGATGGATGCTGCAGCTCTGGCAGACCTGAAAGGTATGTTTATATGCCCTCACACTGGAGTGGCTCTTGCAACATTGACAAAGCTCAGAAGTAAGGGTATTATTGGGCTGAATGACAGGACGGTTGTTGTCAGTACTGCTCATGGGCTGAAGTTTACACAATCCAAGATTTACTATCACTCAAAAGCAATTCCTGACATGAAATGCAAATATGCAAACCCTCCTTTTCCAGTAAAAGAAGATTTTTCTTCTGTTATGGCTGTTTTGAAGAAGAAACTAGCTCTTCTTCGAGTCGCGGATACTGGTTATGGGGCCAGACGTTGGTGTGAACTCAACTATTTTCGCAAGGCCAAAGTCTCTTATGCTGTCTCAAATGGTGTTGTGTGTTGGTTTATTTGACTCGCTTCTCTGTGCCTTTGCCGTATTCATTGAGCTATCAGCATAGCGAGGGGAATTTTCTCCTTTCCGACATACGAGAGCCATTAGTTTCTGTTAATGTTAACGTCATGCTGAGGCAGTTCACTTCTCTTGGCCAATCATGGTATCGAGTTTAGCAGTAAAAAATTCATAGTTGAATCCTGTGACACGTGCAATGAGATCAGATTTCGATAGAAAAATAGTTTTAAGCCACGTTTTCAGCATTTGCACCATAAATTTTGACTTAAACGTTTTGATCATATCACAGTAAATGCAGATTTATTCTTGTTGGATTTTTTGAAGTTAACATATTTGAAGTTTCATTTGTTATGTCTGAAACTTCTCCTAGTATACATGGTGAAGGGCAGTGAGGCAGATTATCACCACTATGAAAAGTTTCATTTATGTTTCTTCCAGTCTGATGGGCGTTCTGTTTTACAATTCAAAAATTCACAAGTTTTATTATAGTTTTATGTGGATTGCCTAGTACCTATTTGTTTCTCATTTGGACTCCATCAGTTGTCTAAAAGAAACTGTTTCACAGATTTATGTTGCAGTGACGTGACATGTTTATACTATACATTTTCATTGGAGTTATTTTTTATTCAACACTTCAACAAATATCACAAGGTGGTTAGATTTGTACATGTACTGTTTTGCTGTCACTGTAATATCAGAGGATTCTGAGATTTAAAATACAACTATATTGCCAGTGAAGAAGAAAACAACGTGGGCATTCCTTAAGGTTGTGAATCTTGCATATTATGAGGGTAAAAAAGTCTTCTAAAATTTTGGTTTGATCCAACCCTCATGGAAATCATTTCCTCGTCATCAAAGCAAATTTTCAATTGGATTTTATTCTGAGGTATGTATTGTAAAAGACCATCATAATTTACTTTCAGTTGGTTTGAGAATTTTAGCTTCACAAAATGGGGATATTATACCTCTTGGTATAAAATAGTTAAAAGTTGCATGATGTTAAATTACAATGCCAAACACCTAACTTTAATTTCTCGCTTGCACAATAGAAATTTGCCATGCATATTTGTGTTTTGATTATAATAATTGTGTTCTCTTTTAGTCATTGTTGTTCATCTATAAAGTTTTACATTGCTCAAAACCCTAATGTTCCAACTTCATTTCTCCCAAAACTCGAGTACTTTTGTAGACAAGTTTAAAGAAAAACCGATTTCAAAAGCAAAAGGTGAAGCCAAAGGAAAAATTGAAGTTTTCTCCTTAAGTCATTTGCCGTCTTCAAAATCAAAATATATCACATAGTTATTGAATCCCTAATACTATAGGTGGGAATGTGAATGTAAAATACAAAATAGGGTAGACACTAGAACTCTAGATGGAAGCGGTTGCTCCACCCTCCTGCTGTCATCTCCGTCCCGCGCGCATCAGGTCCTTCGCCTCCGTCTCCGTGCGACTTCGCCTCTGTCTTGCGTCAGGTCCTTCGGAGAACCTGCAAAGTCCATGAATCTACCAAAAAGAGCTTCATCTGTAGTGAGAACTGCTTCGGATTCTCCTGTATCAGATATAGAATTTGGAAACTCGGACAAGGCAAGGAAAGCCCAAATAAAAGCAAGTCAGAGTTCTGTGAAAGATGAAGAGGAATATAGAGATCATAATGTTATTGATCATGCCTGGTCTCAACAAGTATCAAGCAGAGTATCTCTTGATCAAGGATCTGGATTTTCAATTCCTTTCCAATCCAAATTATCAAATAGTTCATACAAGTACTTTTCTTCTTTAGGCCTGCAGGGAAGTAGCTCTAGCAAGGACGAGGTGCCTTACAGCCCTTGCAGCATCGATGCTACTTCGGCCAAAAATAAATGGCCAAGTAGCAGACAGAGACATTTTAAATATGGTTTTGAAGAAAATGAGCCCCTTTTGGAGAGCATGGATAGATTGAAATGTAAGGGCTGTCATCAAAATCACTACAAGAAGAGAAAGGGTGCCAAGGTGCAAATTTTTTGTGTGGTAGGTTTTCTTTTTCAGTCTCTAGATTGGACATATCATAGCTTCCCTGTTGTGGTTAAATTTAATGATTTTTTCTCTCAAGCATGGAAACTTTTTTGTTAGTCTTTAAGCAGCTGTGAATGTATTGAGATTTGTAGCTTGAAGAATTTGATACCTCAGAGTGCATGGGAGATCCTAGGTTAAAGATGAATATGTGCTAGTGTATCTGCAAATGCATTTGTTGTCCATGATGGCTTGGGCTGTTTTGCTATCCATTTTATCTGATATTCGATGTGATTTGCATTCATCAACAAACATGCTTAGACTTTTTTTTTTGGCTTTTCTAGTATTTATTTTTCATTGTGATTAACAGCAAATGTACTTTAGTTGGCTACATTGTGATCTATATAATATTTTAAGTCTGTCTCACTCTTTCACTCTAGGAATTGTTATTAAATCTGACAGTTTGTAATAAACCATGCAGTAAATCAATGCTGACAGACACAATGGAGAAGAGAAATAATATTACGAGTACAAAAAGACAAAGCAGAGACCATACAGAATCCAAAAATCCCACTTTCTTAATCTCCACTCTTCAGCTCTTACAGATTTGTAGTCTCAGAAACATATATGTTAGACATGCATCAACATTGCTGGTTTAATATTTATCTATTAGACTATCACTGTGTGACTTCCTTTTTTTCCCTTCATGGTCTCACAGAATGCGTAACAGACAGATTTAGTGTATTGCATTTTTGTAATAAGATTAAAATGCAATAGATTGGACTAAGAATGAATGTGTCTGTCATGGTAGCTACTGAAGAATCTTGTGTTTGTCATGGCAGCTACTGAAGGATTTTGTGATCAGCTGTTGTTTTCCAAATATTATAAGACACCCCCACGAAAATGGCTGGTGTAGGAGGAGTAGCACACAAATCATACCTGATTGCATCAAAGCAAAGCAGCAGGTATATTTTCAAGCCATCAATATCTACAATTACTCTGGTTAATTGCTCAGTTAATATCTAAAATTACTCTGGTTAATTGCACAGTTAGTATCAATCAATGGGTAGTTTTTCCTATGATGAAACTTTGGGTCTCTGACCTCGTGCTGATGTATTTTTTTCACTGTAACTACGTTACCAGCATTTAGGTTGGAGGTGAAAAAAGTTAGAAGGTAACAGGAGATGAGATTATAGTGTAGCCACTTATTATTATCTGCAAGGACTGCAAAAGCAGATGTCACTACATCAACAGTCAGTGCATTTTTTTGTAAATTGAGTGGGAGGTTTGAAGAACTGGGCTGGCAGTGACAGATGAACAGCCTTACAAATTCCATTCATCAATTGTCTTGGGTTGAGTAAATTGAGTGGGAGGTCTGAAAAACTGTGCTGGCAGTGACAGATAAATAGCATTACAAACCCCATTCATCAATTGTATTGGTTGAGTTTTATCAAACAATACTTCATTAACTACACTGTATTTATAAGAATTCACTAGCCATGAATTGATGTGTACTCATTCATCCATATAAGAATTCAATAGCCATGAATTGTTGAGTGGGAGGTCTGAAAAACTGTGCTGGCAGTGACAGATAAATAGCATTACAAACACCATTCATAAATTGTATTGGTTGAGTTTTATCCAACCATACTTGATTAACTGCACTGTATTTATAAGAATTCACTAGCCATGGATTGATTTGTACTCATTCATCCATATAAGAATACAATAGCCATGAATTGTGCATTTTGAGTGAAGCACACCTTTGTTTTATATAAAGATACATGTCAGACTTTCATTTATCACGTATACATTTAATTGACTTTGGAATTACTACATACATAAATGCATTGTATGGTCAGAATCATTAATGAAATAGTGTGTAATATATTTAAAATGAGAGTTAAGATGGATTTATTTGTATTAATAGTTTTTGAATTACTGTGTTAAAGTTATTTGTCTTTTACATTTATATTTATGGTTATAAAATATGCAGTCCATTTTAAAAGAAAATATTTTTATTAACATTTCGGAATGAAAACATACAATTGATTTTAAAATTAGAATATAAATTGAATTTATATTTTTTATTAAATTATAATAAATTATAATTACAATTATATTTTTTTTTTCTTCTCTTACATATTACAATTACAATTATAAAGAGGATCAATGTTATTATTTTTAACTATATATATGGAGATTTCCTCCACCTTAAAGTTGTAAAGGGTAAGGAGACATCCTCAATAAATTTATAATTTGCAATTTCAATATATATATATATATATATATATATATATATATATTTCACCTTGGAGTTGTAAAAGTGTCGAGAGACATCCTCCTTATATTTGTAATAGAAAAGGAAATGAGGAAGATCAAATGGTAAAAGGAAAAAGGAAAGAGTTGTAATTTACAAGTACAACTCTAAGGAAATCAATGTTATTATTTTTAACACCATACATCTATAAAATATTATATATATAGAGAGAGAGAGAGAGATTTCCTCCTCCTTAAAGTTGTAAAAGGGTTAGGAGACATCTTCCTTATAGTTGTAATAGGGAAAGCACAAACAAAGATTTATTAAGATCTCTTTTATCTTCAAACGGTAAAGGGAAAGAAAAAAAGAAAATGAAAATTTGTAATTATAAGAGGTATTTTAAAATGTCTATATATATATATATATTATTTTTAACCATATATATGGAGATTTCCTCCACCTCAAAGTTGTCAAATAATTTTATTTATGAATGTTGCATATTAAGTTTCAGAAGAATATATATGTGTGTGTGTGTGTGTGTGTGTGTGTGTGTCGCAAAGTGTATAGAAATACAATAAATAAATTTCATTAATGTTCTCAAAAAAATTGAGTTCTATTAAATACTAAGTACTATGAAATTAAAGTTAATTTGGGTATCTTGGGAGGTTGGAAGAATGATTGTTATCTTCCCCACTTAGGTTCAAATCCCCGCCAGTGACATGATGAGCTATAATAATTATTGTTGTAATAGCTTCATGCCTGTGAGTATCGTTGCAGTGTATTCCAACCTTGAACTCTTAAGGGAGTATACCTATGGGCTAGTGATTAGATTTTGATCAGGACCTAAGTGAAAAGAGTGCACATTCATTGTTATAGAAAAAATCAAGTTATCATGGTTTACTGGATATTCTGTATATGTATTATAATGTAATTTTGGGGAAGGAAAGCTGAAAATACATTTTTTTAAAAAGAGTACACATTCATTGTTATAGGAAAAAATCGAGTTATCATGGTTTACTCGATATTCTGTATATGTATTATAATATGTGTACAATTATCACTGTCATTCGTTGATCATAGGATTGGTGAAAATGATACTCTTATTTGTTAGTTGTATGCCATTTTCTGGCAGCAGATGAGACTGGGCCTTGTTATAAAATTAACTTTAATATGTATATATTAGTGGAAATGTTATTCTTTTATTTGTTAGTGGTATACTATCTTTTATTTGTTAGTGGTATCCTATTTACTGATGACTGAGAACGGGATTTTTATAAACTCAACTTTCTCATATATATAAACTTTTACATATATAAAATGAACGTTTAAAAAAAATTTAAGTTGTCCCTTTTGAGCAGTGTCACTCTGTCCTTTGAGGCCTCGACTTATGATGCAACATGTTGAACATTGGGGAAATTTAAAATATTTTCAAGTTCACAAAAATTCAAAAACCGTTCACAGTTATGTTTATGTCGATGTTTGATTGATGTATTGCTATTTATTATGTTTTCCAAAAGTTTTTTTATTTATCAAATATTTTGAATATTTTATATCTTTGTGCATATATTTCATCTCTGTAAATTTAATATTTTTAAAAAGCATATATATTTACGAGTCCATGTCATGTTTGAGGCTGTTTATATGTACTGTATCGGTCATGCATTCTCCTATGTCAAGTCGTTCAAGTTGACATGTTAAGCTGAGTTGGAACATTGATATTGTAGAGCTATTTTAGCTTTTCACTTTAATTTAAATGAAAATATTAAAATCATTGAGAGAATGGGCGTGCTTCAACAGTTTCGGACCAGCATTAATGGAAGAATTGGTAAGGCATAACAACAGTAGAAGAGGTCTCTGAGGAAATGCATCATTAATAAGCATCTCAGTGATGTATCGTGCGTTCTCGTGAATATCTTTTATGAACTGGAAGCCGAGATGATCGAGCTAATGAGATCAAGATTGGGAGTGCCATTTAGCAGCATAGGCCCTTGCATTCCCTCCACTTTTCTCGACGGCCGTAATCCCCAAGATGCGCGATTGGGCGTAGATCCGTGGAAGGCGACGGACAAGGTGCAGGAATGCCTGGACAGGGAGCCCCCTCATCCGTCGTATACATTTCCTTCGGCAACGTCATAGTCATAAACCCGCAGCAAATCCATGAATTGGCCTTGGGAATTCAGAGCAGCCAACAACATTTCTTGTTGGGTCATCCAACCTCCTCCCGGCCACGACGACATTGCGGAAATCTTTCCGGCAGGCTTCGTGGAGAAAACCGAAGGGTGTTTCCCAAAAAAACCACAAATGGATTGCGGGAGGGGTTCATAGCTATAAATGGTTTTTAAGTGAGGGGTGCCACAATTTGCCAAACGTTGCCACGTGGTTGTAGAGACGGGGTTGCGGACCCCTCCCTTCGTTAAAATTTAAATGGGCAAGGGGCCTCGCAATCCAACATGGACCTTCAATCTTTATAGCGCTCATCTCGACCATTCAAAAGTGCAAGAATTTTATTCCTGTGCATTTTTTGTTAACGCCTGGATAGTCAAGGGGATTGTTAAAAGTCATTAAATAATATATAAAATCTAAATTTATATATTTATTTTATTTTTAATAATTACATGTTATGATAAGAAAATATTTCAAAACCAACCAAAAAAAAAAAAAAAGAGAAAGAAAATAATAATAATAATAATAAATAAATAAATAGAAATAAAATAAAATAAAGATAAAATTAAAATTAAAAATAAAATAGATAAAAAAAAAAAAATCTTAATTACAAAAATAAGAATAAAATAGATAAATACATAAATAGACACAAAATAAAACAAAGATTAATAAATATATAAATAAAATGAAATAAAAATCAAATTACATAAATTACAACTTAATAATATTAAATTAAAAATTAATATTTTTATTAAAATAAATATAAATATTTAAAATTAAAATTAACTATTTGAAAAATATGTTTTGAGATATGGTCTGATGACTTGTACCGTTCTTGTTATGGTTTCATCTCCTTCCTGTGCGCGTCAGCTCCTCCGCGTCCGTGCTGCTGTCGTGTCGTCCCCAATCTATTTTCCACACTCAAGGAATTAACTCAAGAATTAACTCAAAATCTACATCTTTTGCCCCCCTTATATGATTGGGAGGTCTCCTTTCAACTCTAAGGTTTGGTCAATGCTTATTAAACTAAAGTCCGTTGTGAGCCTTTCAAGAGGGCGTATACTTGTTATTGCTTGGGGTTATGGTCTAAGAAGTTTGAACATCAAAATATAATGAGAGGATATTACCTTGTAATACAGTTTACAAGGGGAGGATTTCTATTAATATTCGAGCGCTTCATAAAAGAGGGAGATAGCCTTGGTGCATTATTCAAAGGATATTCATTTGTTTTTATTATTATCGAATAAATTAAATATTAAAAGTAATTAAATAATATTTAAAGTTTGAATTTATATATTTATTTTATTTTTAATGATTACATGCTATGAAAAAAATAAAAAAATGAATAAATAAATAGAAATAAAATAAAATAAAGATAAAATTAAAAATAAAAATAAAATACATAAAAACAATTCTTAATTACAAAAATAAGAATAACATAAATAAATAAATAGAAATAAAATAAAATAAAGATTAATAAATAAATAAATAAACACGTGTCAACCTAATCTATTCTAATGTGATTTTCGCAAAGACATTTAGTACATTTGCTTCACTCTTTCTAAAATAAAATAAATTACTTTCTAATTGTTTGAGTCAAACTAGCCATTTCAATCTTACACTCTCTACTATTTAGTATTTACTTACTACTATTTACAACTTCAATCAATGTTTTTCTTTTTCTGTACACGCTTACTTTTCAAATTGTGATGTGCATATATCATTTCAAATATGATTAACAATAATTTCAAAAAAAAAAAAAAAACGCTTCAAACTATCATGTGCATGTGTCATGTCAAACATGATTAGCAATGAGTTGAAAAAAAAACTTTGAATATTCAAAATATACAATTGCAAGTAGCATACTTCAAAAACTAATTTACAAATATGGTTATTTGACATTACTATTTCCTTTCCTTTTATACCTACAAACCAACATCCTCTCCTAACCTATTTTGTGCCTATGCCTTCTTTACCAAGGAAATAATTCAACATGCCCTATTCCAAAATATATGTTCCATAGGCAAAGCCTTTAAACTACTCATTGTCAGGGACATATTTGCAAAAATTGCATTTGTAAAATTAGTCAAGACTAATAAGATTCATCTTAATATCTAAACTTCAAATCAAATTATTCAAGAAAGTCATTCTCAAGCAGTGTTTCTTAAACGCTCATTCACATAGCGCCTCCTTTCGGCGTTCCTTTGCACCACAAGTGCAATTGCTAGTAATAATATTCATGACAATAAGATTACTATACCACAATTTTAGGAGTCAGGACTACATGAAAAATGACCAACACGGTTTTATATTAAGAATTAATAATACTATGATAAGAATGCATGGGAATGGGAATTCTGTATGCAAATGGTAAAAACACATTTAAATTTGGAATACCAAGGTTGACATTAACATCAATGGGATGCACTTAGAATGACGTTTATGAGTTTCCGTGCAATGTTCAACGTAAGCAACGTATCATATATATCCCATTGCGTTTTATTTAACAAATATTTTAAAATAATAATAATGATGACGATTGCGTGACGATGGGTTCAACCGAACATATTAATAGTACGAAGAGATGCGGAGTTTATATTTTATATATTTAGTTAATGATTGTAGTCAACCTTATCGTTAAATGCGTTCTGCCAATTTATTTGGTTATCTACCTTACCTAACCCATTATATATTAAAAAAATATTATTTTTCAATGATCAACCCATTGTATTTAAAAAAGAAAAAGAAAAAAGGTTATATTTGAGAAAAAACATCAAAAATATTTTAATCCATAGAAACTAATTTAATGTTAATCATTAATAATCCTTTGTTGTGGTACGATTTTTTTAAGTCAGAGTTTTCCCATTCCTCTAATGTAGTCACGCGTGATTGTTTAAGGGCGTTAGTTGTGTATTAGTTTAATAACAAGAATCTAAAGCATGATCTTTAAAGAATTAATAAAATATTGCTTTCATTTTATTGTTTTCCAATAGTATGTTTGTTATGGAATTATGTTAAGTTCTGAAATAGTTTAATTAATTAAATAATTACTTTTAATAAAATTAAATGATAAAATAATTTAATTCATTAAACAATTACTTATACTTTAACAATGTGTTTTCTGGTGGAGTGTCCTAATTTCAAATTTGGAGAGTAGAATATAAAGGTTTTTTTGGTAGAATGTTTTGATTTCAAATTTGGAGAATAAAATATATAAATTTTTATAGATATTAGAAGTCAAAATATTGTGAAGCAAGGGTTTTTTTTGGCTTTATAAACAAAATAATTTTTTTTTTATGATGATGATAGTTAACATTTATTGAGATCAAACTTTGGTTTATTGAACTTAAAGAAACGGATTATTTAGTTTGTTTTAAAATTGTAATTCTATGCTCAAAGAGCCTGGAGAGAAGTGTTTAGCGCTCACTATAATTTCACGAATTATTTAGTTTGTTTTAAAATTGTACTCCTATGTTCAAAGAGCTTGGAACGTGGGTATTGCAACAAAGATTATGAACCTGAGATCTAATGTGGGTGTACACATGGCACTCTAAGAGGAAGTGATTTTCATCCTCAATGTTTATATTCTCACACAGATGGGAGATCCTTTCCACCCATGGTGTTTTAGGAACTGTCCAAAGACTTGTTTCACTATGGAGCTCATAAGAGTTCGTTATTATTTTGGCTATATTAATTTTTTTCTCTAGATTTTTATTTCAAGATCAAGATCGTGAAGACTAAGATGAAAACCAAGATAAGGTTTTTGATAAAATGAATACACTAATCTCTAGACATTCACCACTCCTATGTCTCTCCAGCTCATCCATTTTCTGAAGCATTATTTCCGGAGTAGATATTATGAAGATAATGAAATTGCAAGCATATTATGAAGAGAAGAGAAATGATAAATAAATGGTTGTTTTAGAGTCTCTTGCACATGATGATCTTCCTGTAGGATCAGAAAATGAAGAGTTTGCTGAAGAAGAGCAGTTTGTCTCGGATCCTATGGATGTGCACATTTTTATTATTGATAATAGGCAGATTTGTAGAACAAACTACCCTTTATCCTGATGAAAATGACAAATTAGATGAACATATTTTCTTTTCTCATCTTGACAAAAATTTTGCATTAGAAAATGAAGGATGTATTTGTATTTCTTTTGAGTTTCAAGACATGGTAACATTTCAGATTATTGAGGATCCTTTTACTTGTTTGCTACAATCAATAGGGAAGATGTGTTTTTTTGTATTTATGGATTATGAACACATTTTTAGTGGACACTTCGAGTTGCCTATCTTTTCTTTTTTCTGATTGCCCAATTTAAACAACCAAGATAAGATAATGATTAGGGTAGTCTAAAGAAATCATAAATTAGCTTGGAAAATAACATAAATTCAAGCAAAGTTATCATAAAATCTATACATTTTTAAAAATTTGGTGCCCCCATAGATTCTTAATGATGCTGAATCTATTTCCATCATCAAAAAACTATTCAAACACTCAATTCTGATTTTTTGAAATTTTTTTACCAAATTCCAACCAAAAAAACTATAATTTATAACATTATCTACTTATGTAAAATATTCTTCAAAATTTCCAAATAAATACCAAATAAATAAAATTTAATATTAATTTTTTATTTAAATTAAAATTTTAAATGAATTCAAGGTATTTAAAACCTCTTCGCAAATCGTGAATCCCCACCGAATTTGTTGGCCCGAAACATGCCACGTAGAAGACTTAGATTGGGCGATGAATATGTCTTTTTTGTCTAAAAGTTGTTTCGCGAATCATTCGGGTCATTACCGCGTGCCGCAAACACGTTGTCAATGCTAGGGTGGAGATTACGAGTAGCCGACCTGAAATAATTCAGTCAATATAATATTAGTAAATTATTCAATGGCGGCTGTTATTTCCCGGAGATTCCCTGCTCCATTATTCCGAACTTGTGTCGACCAATGGCAGAGTTATCTGCTATAAATTTGGCTGTTGATTTCCCAGAGATTACCTACTCCATTATTCCGAACTTGTGTTGACAAATGGCGGAGTTATCTGCTATAAATTCGATTGCTTGGTACTTCTAGATCATCGTTTCTGAAATACTTTTGCCTGTTACGAATTTCGAGCTCTGCCATACAATTTTCTTGAAATGAATCTCTGTGGAAGAATCAGTTTGCTGAAAGATGTTACGCAGCTAGGCTTCTTGTTGTTATGTTTTATATTTTGGATTACTTCGGGAGCAATTAAGGCGGAGGCATTGAACATTTCATCCGAAGCTTGTCCGTTGAACATAACCGCAGAGGTTGACGCTCAGATATGGATGCTGCAGCAATGTTTTCTTCCAGACAAAACTCACTGCTGCCAAAGCATTAACGATTTAGTCAAGATTCTTCACTTTTCATGGATGCACTACAACCGTTCTTTCCTCTTGCCCACGAACCAAATCGCGGGTGTATGTTTGAACGAATTGCAGAGGGAAGTGCAAATCCGGACAGGGATCGGAGCCGAGATGTTCAGAAGCTGCAACGTGGGGTCTGAAAGTTTTGTCTGTGATCCAGGCACCTGTCTCGGTATTGAAAATCTAAAGACCTTTGAGAGCAGGGTGGATACGACGGAATTGAAGCTGAATTGCAACGGATCTCAAGTTGGGATTTTTCAGTGCAATACATGCTTAAGGTCCATGGGGATGGCGCTGAGGTCGCTGAACAAAGAACCCGGAGGAAAATCGAATTGCCCAATGTTTCTGTTAATTTATGTTGCAGGAGGCATTAATTGTTACGACGGTCTCGGTCCGGATGCCGCTTACTGCCTTCTAAGTGTGCAGAATGTATCGTCATTGGCAAACTTTCCGGAGCCGAACAGAGGAAATAAGGTTCTGAAATGGTACTTTATCGCTATAATTCCCGCAGTCGGAATATTGGTCATTGGATTAAGCATCTGCCTGTGTTTAAATCGGCGAAAGACCAGTCTCTGGAAATCGAAACGGTTGAAATTGATGCAGAGATACGAGCTATTGAGCTCGACAACCGGACTGAAATTCTTCAGCCTGTCGGAGATTAAAGAATCCACGGGAAATTTTGCGGCGTCGAACGTGATCGGCGAAGGGGGTTTTAGCATTGTTTACAGGGGAATTCTGCCAAACAGGACGCGAATAGCCGTGAAGAGATTAAAGCAGTCGTCAAAGATCAAAGCAGATGAGAGTTTCAGCCACGAATTGCATGTCATCAGCGGGATTAAGCACCGCAACCTGCTTCCTCTAAGAGGCTATTGCATCGAATTTGACAAAGAGGGGCAGGTTAGCGAGCAGCTTCTTGTTTCTGATTTCATGGAGAACGGGAGTCTGGGGGACTGTCTGTTCAATCCGAATGCATCAACATGGCTGTCATGGCCCCAGCGCTACAAAATTGCAGTGGGCATAGCTAGGGGGCTAACTTATCTGCACGAATTCGCTAAGCCGAGTATAATTCACAGGGACGTGAAAGCTGCGAATGTGCTGCTGGATTCCCATCTCAATGCTCTTGTGGCAGATTTTGGTCTGGCCAAGTTCAAGAAAGAAGAAGAGGAGAAAAGCCATTACAGCACCCGGACTGTTGGGACGCTCGGTTATGTGGCGCCGGAATACGCTCTCTACGGCCATCTGACAGTCAAAAGCGATGTATTCAGTTTCGGCATCATACTGCTGGAACTCATAACAGCGCGGAGGGCTCTGGATCCGAACTCTGGTGCTCTGGAGCACTTTCTTATATCGGACTGGGTGGTCGATATGACGCAGAAGAACAGGACCGAAGAGGTTATCGACATCACGATTCGGAATTCGGGGCACAGGAATACAATAAATAAAGTTTTGTTATTGGCACTGCAATGCGCCCACCCGAGAGTTGTGTCGAGGCCCTCAATCTCTGAGGCACTGCTAGCCCTTGAAGCTATAGCTGCCCCATCGTCGGGTGCCAAGGAAATTCCAGAAGGACTAGAAGCTTACAACAATAGCAGAGGGGACTTTACTTGGTTTCTCTCTCCCGGGGGTCGCACAGACGAGAGCCTGAGTGAATGGAGCAATTCTTCAGACTGAATAAGCACAAATAAACACATAGATTCAAAATACAGGGTTGCTCGACTGTGTCAGAGCAATTTTTTTTGAAATTCGGTTTGGTTACTTCTCGTTCAAGAGAGGGTGACCACCATCTGTGGGCAGTGGCATGATCATGGGTCGCCTGTATGGAGCTGTGATATTCGTCTTTGGAAGCCGAGGCTTGCGGTTATCTTCATCTTTAATTGCAGGTTGCAGGGATTGAAATGTTCTTGTTCTTTTGGAAGATTGGACTGAATCGCAATTTTTGAAGTATTTTATTCTTTTAATTAATTATTGTTTGATTGGGAATGTTTGGAAACTTGTAAATATTTTGGAAACATGAATGGAAATAAACCATCGTGTTCAGTGGTATATGGCAGTATTTATGGTCATATTGATAATCAATATGAAATGGTAAATAATATAAACCAGATTTTTTTCTCACTGAATAAGTAAAACCAGTGTGTACACATTCTGAATAAGCAATACTGAGACCTGGTCCAAATGCTTTTAAAGTGGCCATTAGAAATCAGGTTCAAAATTTCCATTACGCGCTTTGGAAAAAGTAGGTATGCATGCGCAATTTAAAAAAAAATAAAAGTGAATGACAGTAACTGATCGTAATTATAAATTAGTAAAGACGTAATCATAAACTTGGACGAAAAGATTCTGTTTTTAATAATGAAGTCAAGATATACGTTTTTAATACATAATAAAATTGTACAAAAGATTCTGTTTTTAACAATGAAGTCAAGATATACGTTTTTAATACATTTAAAAATTCCTACATTTAAAAATTCATAGCATTTATGAAAAATTGACAAGATTGCACCTGTGGTGCAAGGGAACGCCGAAAGGAGGCGCTGTGTGAATGAGCGTTTAAGAAACGCTGCTTGAGAATGACTTTTTTGAAGAATTTGATTTAAAGTTTAGATATTAAGATGAATCTTATTAGTCTTGACTAATTTTACAAATGCAATTTTTGCAAATACGTTCCTGACAATGAGTAGTTTAAAGGCTTTCCCTATGGAACATATATTTTGGAATAGGGCATGTTGAATTATTTCCATGGTAAACAAGGCATAGGCACAAAATAAGTTAGGAGAGGATGTTGGTTTGTAGGTATAAAAGGAAAGGAAATAGTAATGTCAAATAACCATATTTGTAAATTAGTTTTTGAAGTATGCTACTTGCAATTGTATATCTTGAATATTCCAAGTTTTTTTTTCAACTCATTGCTAATCATGTTTGACATGACACATGCACATGACAGTTTGAAACGTAAACGTATAAGCAAATGGAATACATTGATTGGAATTGTCAATGGTACTAAGTAAACACTAAATAGTAGATACTGAAGCCTGAAAGAACAAATTAAATTGCCTAAGATCAGTAAAGAGTGACTTGCTAGTGCATATTTGTAATATTCGAAGCGTTTTTTTTTTTTTTTTGAAATTATTGTTAATCATATTTGAAATGATATATGCACATCACAATTTGAAATGTAAGCATATACAGAAAAAAGAAAAACATTGATTGAAGTTGTAAATAGTACTAAGTAAATACTAAATAGTAGAGAGAGTAAGATTGAAATGGCTAGTTTGACTCAAATAATTAGAAAGTAATTTATTTTATTTTAGAAAGAGTGAAGCAAATGTACTAAATGTCTTTGCGAAAATCACATTAGAATAGATTAGGTTGAGGCCTGTTTATTTATTTATTTATTAATCTTTATTTTATTTTATTTCTATTTATTTATTTATTTTATTCTTATTTTTGTAATTAAGAATTTTTTTTTTATCTATTTTATTTTAATTTTAATTTTATCTTTATTTTATTTTATTTCTATTTATTTATTTATTTTATCATAGCATGTAATTATTAAAAATAAAATAAATATATAAATTCAAACTTTAAATATTATTTAACTACTTTTAACAATTAATTTACTCGATAATAATAAAAACAAATGAATATCCTTTGAATAATGCACCAAGGCTATCCATTGAATAAATATCACCCATATCCATAAAGAGTGGGTGGGCTACAGTCCAATTCCCACCATATAATTTCTCATAAGAGTAGTTCTTGTGGCTTCTGTAGAGAGAGATATTGAAGCATGCAATGCAAGTTCAGTAATTGTATGTTGAGTGCCTCATGGACTAGAGATCCTTGAAAATAATTTATTATGAGTCTCCATATGTGATTCTTGGAACACTGCATCCCAACTGTTGTCTATTTATGTTGAACCCTTTTTAATGTAGCTATATGCTTTATAGTGGAGTAGGAAGCATTGCTTTCTCTCCAAATCCCCTTTTAATGCAATTTGGGCATGTTCTGCATTTCCAGTCCTCCTATTGTTCCTTCCAGCATCTTGTCTTTAAGGCTTATGAGCACGTTCTTAATTGGACTAATATTCATTTTCCTCTGCTAAGGGTGTCTATTTTCAGACATTTATTATATGCTGATTTCCAAAGGGCTTTTTCTTTAAGCTAGATTTTCATAAAGATTTTGAGCTTGTATCAGCTGTTTTAACTTTTTCCCATGTGATATCATTTTCTTTTGCATGCTTCTTCACCTATAGTTCCTTCCAAAATGGCTTTGGTTTTGTCTTTGTCATCACTAGTAGATCCTCTTGCTTGTTTTTTTTCAAATTGCTTTCTGAAGCTTTACTACTTGTTTGGAGGTCTTCAAATTCTCGCTGTTTGGATGTTCTTTACATTTTTTCTCACTTCTTTGCATTGCTCATTGAAGAAGGGTTCACTGAAACATCGTTGAGGCTCTTCCTTTTTTCTTTCTTCATAATTTCAGGTTTGCAAATTGCTAGACTAGACTGGATAGCCTTTGTCAGTGCTTCATATCTTTCGTTTATATTCATGAGGTCATAAATGATAAACCTTGGCTACATGGTGATTTTCTCAATTTCTTTCATACAAATTTCTTCATTCTGGTTTGCTCTAAGCTAGCATGTATTCAACACACCAAACCTTCTATTCTTTTCTGCAATATCTCATTGGAAATTAAGAATACATATGTGGAATTCAGATGAAACTCTACAAGCATGCATTCATCTGATTATAGAAGCTGTGTGTGATTGGAGTTATTTGAATTTTCATTAGGATTTCTGGAACATATCAGAAACACTTTAAAACTGTGAAATGTGTCAGCCCAGGAAGGCAAACACAGCTTGAGAATGTGAATTGTAGGCCTTGCATACTTATAAGTAGGATGGTGGAGGTTTATATTCCATTCTTATATTGTTTTTTAATTAGAAATGACAAGATTTAACGGTAGGTTCATCACTTATTGTTGGTAGTTTCAACTAAGATATGAATCGTTTTCTGTTCATGAGAAGAAAACTTTTGTTGATTTGCTAACAATGTGCTGCCTTTTTTTCATCCTGAATTCTATCGCTTAGATGTGCTTTGTGTTTGCAGAATCGCAAACAGCACAAGGAGCCAACTTCTTTGTTTGAACATTTTGTTGTTGTTGGACTTCATTCGAACGCCAACGTCGAGGCAACTGAGGCTGCATTTGCTAGAAGGAAGACATGGGAGACAGAAATGGCAAATTCCAATGGAATTGGCGATGTCAAAAAACATCCATACCGAGGTCCTCCTTTGCCTTCGTTGGATCCTCAGGTTTGTGATTTACTATCTTTTGTAATTTGTTGTGTTTTTCCTTTTACCTTGAAAAAATCTAAGCATTTTTTTATTGAATAAAAGTAGAACACGTTAAAGGTTTGGTAGCCTGGAGTCTAAGAGACATAACAACAAAAATCAGAGTTAGTGTAAAACTGAAAAGCTGTCAGTGGGCTTTCAAAAAACAGAGCTGGACACAATCCTGAAAAAATGTGTATAGCCTAGAAGTTTCTTGTGGTGAACAAATATTCCTGAAAATAGCATATAGCCTAGTAGCTTGCTGTGGCGTGAAGGACAGCATATTTAATAAAAGGTAGAAATGGAGCTTCCAAATTATCTGCATACAAGTTGACTGCTACTCTGGCTAGGCTGTCAGCTTCAGTGTTAAGTTCCCTGTAGTTATGGGAGAAAGAGATGTGAGCAAACCTGGATATGTGGTCCAAATGGCAAAACCTTCCTCATGCTCACCTGATGGTGTATGCTTATATATCTAGTCAATGGTTAAACATTGCCATATCAAGAGCTATCATTATATCTTAAAAACGTAACAACTATCCGATCTGTTTACTGGTATCCAGCATCACAGAGAATGAACAATAGAAAAATACATCATCACCATACAACATAAAAATAACAGAATTTTTAAAGGGGACTCGTTCAATTTATCTCCAAGATAACCCAGTATATCATTCATAATCGTTCTTCAGTCATGAGACTGTAATATCCCAAAGGGATTTGTGTCCTGAGCAAGAATTGAACTAGTGACCTAATGAGACACGTACAATCAACATTCACCATATTCTAAATTCATCGCTCTGTCATAAACCCATCGTCTATTGTTTCTTAATGAGCTTTAATGCGTGAAAACATCCATTCAGCTGCTATAATAAACCCAATTTTTATAACTTCTCAATGAATTTTCAATACATGAATACATCCTTTTCATTTGCAATAGTAAACCCGTATTTCCATATCTCTGAATGAAACTTCAATGCATGATTACATGTTTCAAAGCATATATGCATCCCATTCATATGCTACAGTAAACCCATCTTCTGTTGAAATTCCAATGCATAAGCAAATTGCAATCAGCGTCAATACCACATTCTAAATGCATCACCCTGTCACAAACCCGCCATCTATTGTTTCTTTATGAGCATTCAATGCATGAATAAGCCCTTTCCGATGCTATAATAACCAACTTTTACGTCTTCTCGATGAAATTTCAATGCATGAATACATCTCATTCATATGCAATATCAAATCCATCTTTTCTTCTCTCTGAGTAAAATTTCAAAAGCATGAATACATGCCATTTCATATGCACAACAAACCCAACTTCTGAAATTTCAATGCGTGGATACATCCCATTCATATGCTACGGTAAACCCATCTTTTTCCTGAAATTTCAATGCATAAACACATCCATTCATAAGCCATAGACAGACTCAGGAAAAACAAAACCCAGCCCTGCAATGCCAGAGCATTATCCCCATTCAAAAGCAAAGAAGTAGCAAATACAAATGCCTGTGTTCCACAGCCTTGACAGACCAGACCAATCATTGCCATCTGGAAAATCAAGAAAAATAAAGACGATGACAAGTTAAGGAGATGATAGTGACCCTTTTTCTGGCCTTCTTCGGCCGCCTTTCTGGCCTTTTTCATTGCATTATGCTCTGCAGGAAATTTAAGCGTCTCTGCCAAACTATGTTCCTATTACCTGGATTCTATAGACAAATTGGGGCGTTTCCTGGTGGAATTCAAAAGGAGCATTGTATTTTACATACTCAATGAAATCATTCCCAATCATCATCAAATGCAATCATCATCTACTTAACACACTGCAAATTTCACATGAACTATCTTCCCAAGTGTCTTTCAAAGCAAACTGCCTCTTGATATTACTTGTTTCCAACCCATAAAATTCTCACACGTAGATTGGGTAGATTGGATATTTATCATATTTTGCATACATTCAAACAAGTTTCCCAGGAAAAGATAGAGATGGGAAGATAAAATGGGACTCGAATTGTACAGCCACCAAAAAGAACTATCATTACTTTTTTCATGCCATATCGAAAGCTTATATTCACTGTAAATCCTCCCTAGTGTGGGGAGTACAATATTTGAGGGCTGACCAACATTGCCTGTTCGCTTGTGCAAACACAACAAAAAACTTATTTACCAGCCAACAAGTTTGCAGAGATTATTTCTCAGACAATAGGCCATTTATAAAAACCTCCAGGAAAGCACAAATCAATTAACCAATCAATGTAATAATTGTGATACCTACACACTATCCCAAATTGCTTAAATCCTTAAAGGGACTCAGAATTGTGATTTATCCAGGTCCTCAAAATAAGGATGATCTAGTGCCTTCTTTGCTGAGATTCGCTTGGATGGCTCATAAACCAGCGTTTCCTGCAAATAACCGAATTTAAATTTCTTTGGTTTACTATTCCAACAAAAAAGCAAAGAAACAAAGAAAAACAAGGTTTGAGGGAGAGAGTAAGACTATTGCAGACAACAGATCTAAACCTCTTGGTTCCAAGTCTGGAACAGAACAACTTATATCTTGAGGTTTCCATTCGAGGTAGATATGACAGTCCTTCAATTTAGTCACTCCTGGCCACACTTCTTCATTGGGAGTTCCTAGAAACCTGTTGCATGCAAAGATTGGAATAAGTTATGGCGCATCAGAGAAGAAAATCCAATAATCAAATATAGTCTCTTCTTTGTTGAAATCATAACCTGAAAATGTTCATAAGTTGTTGTACTTCAGAATCTTTCATCCTCACGATGTGTATGACTATTTCAACACCAAGGCTTGCATGGAAAATTGGCTCGAGGACAGGTCCTGTGTTGCTGCAACAGCCTTGAATGATGGGTTCGGCATCTGCAGGATCAAGAGGACTAGTTTCATCAGTGGATATCATTACATCTCGGTTCCTGCAATCTCATTTGTAAAGGTATGCCTTACACCAGAAGCAGTAAACAATCAGATTATTCCCATGTATCCTCAAACATCAAATTCGGACTCATCTTCCTTCTCTTCATTACCTTCAGTTTCAAGCATGCATGGTCGCATCTGCATTGTAAGAGCAGTCTTGCCAGTTGTGCTTTTTTTTCTTGCCATACAAGTAGGAATAAGTCGGTATGTTTTTAAAAGAAGAAGAAGAATGTAGGGGATGCTTTTTGTACATCAGTAAAGAGCATGTTTAAACTGTTAGTATATATGGCTTTGGATCTCTCTGTTTTGCATATTTAGATTTGGATTAAGCAATTATTAAAATCATGTTTTTGTTTTAAAAACATTTGGTATATAATGCTGTAAAAGCATAAACAAGAAGCAAAATTGTTGTCAAGGAGCATGTATAGAGAGAGAAAATGTAGAGACTATATTATGGAGTAAAAACAAGCTAATCATGCCTTTGTTCATTGAAAGAGTAAATGCCTTGTAAAAAAATCTACACTTTAATTTGTAAACATACAGAAAAATCGAGGTTTTTTTTTTTTTTTTGGCTTGTGGTTATGGGACCCGAGATTAATTCAATCTGTCATGTGCTTAGAGCTCAAATGATGTTCCTTTCCAGCTTATTTGATCATTAGCGGGGGATGAAAGGCCCTGCTGCATGCATAAGACCTGACCTCTGCAGCGTCAATGACGTTCCTCTTGTGCTTTGGGCTATGAGAGGATAATTGACAGTTAGCTTTGGCCAAAATTGGAAGCAAAGAGAAAGATGTTTTTTTGCTGGATTGAAAATAACCCCCTTTGAGCTCTGTTTGAATACAAGCAAAGAAGAAAAAGTAACAATCGGTTCTCAGACATGACCTGAAGGAAGAGCTATTTGGTGTGAATCATTTTAATTTTATACCGAAAAGGAATCCCCAAATATCAAATGACCCCTTCCAAGACACCTTTCCCAAATGGATTCACCCACTTGAAGAACACATAGCGCAACCAATGATGCAGCTAGATGATTCATGCCACCCAACACAAACACATATTACTTAAAGTTATGAAATGGTGAACAAGATTCATCCTATTGACTACTTATTGAAAATCTCCTGGTATTATAATTCATTTCAACAACTGTACAAGACACCTTTCCCAAATGGATTCACCCACTTGAAGAACACATAGCGCAACCAATGATGCAGCTAGATGATTCATGCCACCCAACACAAACACATATTACTTAAAGTTATGAAATGGTGAACAAGATTCATCCTATTGACTACTTATTGAAAATCTCCTGGTATTATAATTCATTTCAACAACTGTACAAGCAGCGATTACCAGTTTCTTTAAAAAAACATGCCCAAATTTTGCAGAAAGGGCTAAAATCAAGAATTCAAAACTGCAGAAAAATCATGATTGCTCACAGACCCCTCAATTCCATGACCTGAGTAAAATATTAAATGCTGTACATTCAACATGCTAAATTAATGACTTTAAATAACCAGATCAACATATTAACAAACTTTTCATTCATGTAAAAGCATAACCTGACTCTCTGTCAGATGAACAATGGCTTATCATCATATCATAGAGCACAGTCCAACACGACACTGGAATATCCTATTTATTTATTCACATGTATAATATTCACAAACCATCCATAGATATGACAATAATTCTAAATATTAAGAAAATGTTCACATCGTAACCATTAACTTCGTAACTAATTTATCCCTGTCCAAGAACAATGACCTATTATCATTGAGCACAATCCAAGGTACTGGAATATGCTATTTATATATACACACGCATAGTACTCTTGAAACCATCTAGCAATATGAAGGCATGTCCAAAAATATTAGGAGAATGCCTCCCATAATAACCGTCCAAAATTTTGATTAACTTGCTTCGCTCCTCTCTAAAGCTGCAAAACAAAAAAGCAAAGCAAATATAAGACCATTGATGAATAAACTTTAAACAATTGATTGATACATTTACATGCAATTCCTGGTAAAAATCAAATTTATACAAATAAGTGAACAACTAGATATGACAAAAACAGCAATACAAGTCCTGTGAATATTAAAAGCATAAGACTTACTGTTAACAACTCGAACAAACACTTGCTGGCTTAAGATAGACACACGATTTAAACACACTAATTTTCATGGCACGCTAATAATTTTTTGACAGAATATCTCAAGCATAGAAGCTCATTAGTTGGGAGAGAATCTCTTTTGCTCAACTAGATCTAACAGCCTCCTAAAACTTACAATGAAACTAGTCACTTAGAGTTGAACTCTATCTCACAATAATCAATACTAGTAACAACCACAACCTTTTTATATGATCAAGTATAACACATATGACAAATATTAGAAACAGGGTTTTAATCTCATGAATTTGCAAAAGGTCTCAGAGTGGTGAGTAGATCAATTTCCATGGGTTAAATCATATAAACCCATGCAATAGCTATGGATAAGTATATCTCAGATGTTCTGCCATCATTTCAGGAAGCACGGCCTTATAAGCAGTTCATAACTCACTCTTAAGCTACTTGCTAAACCTATTACAGTTAACAGGGTTGCAGAATTCATCAGCAATCAGCCATAGAAGGCCCCCAAAGCAAAAAAATCAGTCATTTTAAAGTTAAAAGTTGAACTAAAATGCTAAATTCCGTGAAAAAAAAAGGACTGAATCCTTACCGTGAACAAATGCATACATATACCCCTCGAACAAACCCCCGAAACTCCATTTCCGGCCTTAAGTCTTCCGCAATGGCAGATAAAACCTAGGGGGCCTATCGGCTGTTTTATCGTCACTTCTGCCTGGAGATCTGGGCATGTGATTTGAACTTTGGTTGGCAACGCATCTTCCCCATTGCCGGAGGAGGTTTGGGGAGGAATAAGCCTCCAGCAGAAAATCCACGAACGACTCCGTCAAGGGATGGAGATGTGATTTGAACTCTGATTGGCAACGCATCTTCCCCATCGCCGGAGGAGGTTTTGGGAAGGACTGAATGTAGGATTCTTCAATGTGGCCTAATTGCCAAGTTTTCAAGAAATACAAATCCACTGGTCCGGAATGGGTTGCCCTTATGAAAACATAAAAAAGCTTAGAAACAAATTTTCAATCTAGAAATTACAGAAGCAAATGGGCACAAACCATTCATTACTGGGCCTGGGCACTGTGCCCTGCTCCGGATCCATGTTTCGCGGAGAACTCATCAAGAAACTGTGTTCAAGCTCCTACTCAATCCATTCATGGCAGTATAACCTTTAGAAGTGAAGCGCAAACACACAAGCAGACCCTGTCTATAGGGCAAAAAGGTCTTTTTCTTCAGCTCCTCCGATTGTGCCCTATTGGCGGTATAATGGAGCTCGTGAGGTGAAATGGGCATCTTCCTACCAGACTTGGTAAAACTTCCCCTAGATCGAGGATTCGCAGCACAGTTCTTCACATCCTCCTGCTTCTTACCTGAACTAGATTTAACATTGCAACTGTTTAAATCCTCCTGGTGTTTTTTTCCCGAATTTGAATTTTTCTCAGCGGGTTTCATTTGCTTATATTTCTCCACGCCCCCATGCTTCGCAGGGGCTATAGACAGACCCCAGAGCCTATCCTTGCTCTGGGCCCGTCCCTCACTGGCACTCCTGAACAAAAAGTCCTTCAAACTCCACCGTTTGCTCGCCTTGGGCTTCTCAGGAACCGAACTCGAACTCTTGACCTCCTCGTGACCATCACGCATGCCCTTTTCCAGTTCCGACGAGAAAAACTCCTCGGCATCCGATTTCCGGGGCTCCTCATCCCAATGGAAAATCCTCATCGGCAGTGGCGACAGCGACCTGGTGCGCCTTGAGTGGGATGCAGAACGCTCTCGCCCCCTTTCTTCCTTTCTAGCCTCATTCATGGCTGCCACAAAGGGATCAAAATCACTTCCATCCCCATCCCCACTCCCATTTCCCTTGGTAAATCCCGCAAAAGCCTCCTTGAGAATCCTCCGCCCCTCCTTCATAGGCGATCGAGGTGACCGTGGGGAACGCGGCGACTGCGGGTTCGAGGTAGCATTAAACCACATGAAGCTCCTTTTATTACCATCACTGGAATCGATACCGGGCGGCGCCTTGACAGGCTGCTGAAGCCGAGGAGGGAGACGCAGGGGTCGAATCTGCCCATTACAGAAGAGCTCGTCAGCAGTGGACAATAAGCCCTCCGAATTGAGCGCTCCATCCGCCACTGTGAACCATGCGCTGAACTCAAAATCATTCCCACTGGAATTCCCAATACTGCTCTCCTTGCCGCCAAATTCTTCACAATCATCTCCTCCCCCATTCTTCTTGGGAATACCAGGCTTCTCCTCCCACACGAAGGGCACTACGGCTCTGGTAGACTTGGCGAACTCTGACAAAATAGCAGCGGATGGCGTTGGGCTAGTGGGCGCACTGAAATAGAACCCTCCACAAGGATATCCATTTCCCCTTCCAGGACTGGAGGGCGCACTCACGTATTGGCGTCGTAGAGTTGCTGGGAAACTCGCTGTCGTAGCGAAACTCCATGGACTCGAACCTCCTCGACCTCAGGGATCCCGATTCCCAATCGGGTAACTTGAACGACTGAACGACAGAAATGACTTTAGATTTCTCAATAGTCTGTTGCCACATGTCTAAATTTAATTGGCTAGAAGGACGATGGCAAAGTCCT